>KN726769.1:10258-25679 GCA_000816745.1 Ancylostoma duodenale
ACGATGACGTCATCGTTGAGGACCATGCAAGTACCAAAGCAACACAGTTTTATATACAGTTTATTAAATAAACTTTAACTCAGTTAGATCCTCCTTTATTTACAGTAATCCACACATTTAATAACAATGACTAGAATACAAAGGCATAACAGCTGATTCCTTCGCGAATTCGCTCGCAATATTCCGCTCCATCGGTTACGGTGAAGACGATTCTGTGCGGTGAACACAACACCACATTCTCTCTACCGTAATGTGTCAGCAATGATCTACGTATTCGTTCACGAGATTGCATCACTGATGACGTCATAGCCTGAAAACGAGAAATTTCCAGAAATCCATTTTTCCAGGACGCCGGAGTTCCATCCCACGTTTTCCAGGGGAAAAACCATTTATTGAGGCAAAATTTAAGCCGAACAACCGAGCAGAAGACGCTTCTTTGGCGCGGGGTGCAGTAGGAAGTCAGTAATTGCTGCCAGTGCTGGGGCAGAGCCACCAGCGCACATCTAACGGCCTGTTCTGATTTTTCCTGGTTTCACTTTTGTAGGACGTACTTCCATGGCATTACAATATCAGAAAAACAACATCTTCAAAAAATGCCAATTCCCAATAACATGGTAAGCTCCGCCCACTAATGTAAAGACTTTAAAATGCGGAAAATGTGGCACTATTAAAAAGCGGCTTTTTTCCGGAAACTTTCTTCGCCTACCTGTTCAATGATCTCTCCTATCGTCTCGATGGTACACTGCTCGTCGTGTGCTGCTCTCACAAGTGTCTCCCTGGAATATTATTATTGAGTGAAGCAGGAAATAATGTGCTCTGTTAAGAAACAGCCGCTTATTATACTACGAGTTCTCTTATTTTTATTTATTTATTTGTTCATTTATGTATTTATTCAATGCACTTATGGTGTGCCAAGAGACAGAAACTGGAAAACGAACAAACGTGTAAAGAATCATTTCTTACCTACTTGCTGCCATTTTGAGCAATGTTACGGGAATTTCATTTTATCTTTTGATATTGTTTTCTTTCGAAGCAAATTTCTTCAGCGACTCCTACCTTTTCGTATTTGGAAAAGCGCTTGCGCTTGAGCAAAACATACGTACTGACTTTAGATGATCTTAGCCATCTCAGAAAAAATTTGTGCGCCGGGAGTGTCCTATGGGCCGAGTTTATACTGCATCGCGAAGGACTGGCATCACAGCGACGACCGCAACATTCGCGACGCGACGGCTACCGCCGGTCTAGTAAACTATATGCAGGAATAGTTGGACGATGGATGAAACATCAGAAAATTTCAGTCCAGAAGCTCAACGAAATCTTCGTTAAGCGCGTGCAAGCTCAAAGCAAACTTGGCCCATCGCATACTTCCAGAAGAAAAGTATAAACAGAACATGACGGGAACCAGCAACGACGTTTAGGAAAAATAACTTCTAAGTGTCGCACCACTGAATGCATATACCTGCATACGGGACCAACCGTTTTCAAATATGGTGCATGTGCGCGATCTTCGTGCTACGGCGAAGTATAAACACAGCTACACGTAATGATGGTCGCAGACATGGAAGGGGAGGGAGGTAAGGGACCAAATGAAGTTGTAAAGAGGATCTTTTCGAAGTTGCTCTCAAAATTTTAACATAAAAACAAGTATTCGGAATATATAGCCTATTTGAAACGCTATGGTAGTTCTCCTGCGCGCTTCCCCCAAATTTTTAGCTCGTTTCCTCCCCCGGACAGCCATTGGCAATACACCACCATTGGAAATTATTAAAGCTTGAAGGAGAATATTAAAATTGACAGTGGTACTAAGGCGTGAAACAGCATTCACGTCTCCCATAGCCTACCCCACGATTAACGGCTAACGATAAATGTAAGTGATAGATAATTGGCAAGAATCCAGTTTTCACTGTGAAAATTCTACCATACCTTCTCCTTCTATGCCTGTATGGACCTCGTACTGGATACACGGGTGGTCCACCGTAGCCACCTCCACCGTAGTAACCACCACCATAGGGCGGCATAGGCCCAACAGGACCAACAGGACCCGCGAACGACGACTGTGAAACGCTTGAGGCAGAGGCCGCCGCTGTGGCTGCACACGGTGGAGGAGCGCACACGCATGCTGGATAGTGTGGACCGAGTGTATTGAGTAGATCAAAGAGGATCGATGAGACCCCGGATGAACGAGTGAGTAGGATTAGCTGAAAGTTAAGCTCAGAAGTCATACCATAGATTATAGTGGAGAAACGGGAAAAGGAAAGGAAAAGCTGACCAAGAAGAAACCAGCTGCTGTCATTGGACGTCTCGATGATGCTGGTGAGAAACAAGAGGTAGTTGACAGCGACTTTATACCAATGCTGCATGATGTTGTTGTTTATATGCATGGACACTTCATTTGGCGAGTAGTGCTTCACTTTCTGATGTTATAACAAGCAGGAATGTGTGTTGCACCTGGAAATGAGTGGTTTTTGCAGTTAAATCAATATTGTTGGGATATTTTGGGATATTTCATCACTGTGAGCCACTCGTGATTTTGCGGGATTTCTCACTGAGCTTTGTCCAGTGACATCACCAGAGATTGAAAGTTGGCCTTTTTTTAGGTAGGTCTTCTCTCCCATCACGGCATAAAAAAGAACTTAAGAAAGTTCCATTCAAGAGGAATGACCGACCTCTCAGTGGCGAGGGTGAAGACGGTAGTGGCTGGCGAGCTAAGGAAGCGACTAATTATTCAGTATATCCTTGCACAAGATCTTTAGGATTTTTAAGCTCATTTCCACGAAATTAGGAAAAACTCACCATCTAAGCGAAAGTCGCGACAAATTCAGGATTAGGGCTCACCGTGACAACCATACTAGATGTTTTAGAATCCTCACAACTTCTTTCATGTACCATATAATTCTGAGGCTTGCAGACCTGCTCAGCCGTATAAAGCTCCTCGTCGGTGAAGGTGGGCTTCGCGTGTACGCCACGGTGAAGTCATACTTTGAGAGCCTGGAGACTGTGAGGGTTGTCATCTACACCAAACGAAGGATCATGGAATGAAACCAGTGCTTTTCGTTTCTTCGTCTTTAAGGGGTACTGATTTATCAGTGAAGAGGACGTTGGAGAATATGCTCTCATACGAATTCTTTCCGTTTTTTTTTCGTTGTGGGACCGTAGTTATGCACCATCCTGTTTATTCTGAATGTCTACAAACCCATGAATGTTTCTCACCCCCCAGAGCAGTGCTAAGGCCTTGGACGTGTGGCCTGCGTTGCAAATGTGGTGAATTTTTGCGTTCAAGTCTTCTGAACCTCGTGCATAAATGCATCATTCAAATTTTTTGTTTGCTCTCAACCTCCTATGTATTTCCACACAGCTTCGTTAGAAACCATTCAATTTCGACGCTCAAAAATTAGCTTACTGCCGAAAGATTGCGTGATCGTACAGAAAGTCCGTGTAGTTTCATTTCATTCAACATTTTCCATACAACTTCTTCATTAATTTCAATTTCCAAGTTTTCAATACATTTACAACAAATTTTAGCAAAAACAACCGCAGGCTCACACATTTCCATCCAATGTAAACCCGTTCTACGGAGGACAATTATTTGACAACTCTTCCTCCTTTCCATATCAAGTGGCACGATTTCCTTTCGGTTTCTGTTGTGTATGGCAGTGTTTTGCTGAATGAATCAACACTTGTTTTCTGGGTTAGAACCAGTTTTTTCAACAACTTGTGCCAGAAATAGTGCCCGATGAGTGACATCTTCGCTGGGCGCTTGCCTATGCATTCAAATGCAAGGGTTGAGTTCCAGGGCTCGGCTGATAATTTTTCCAGACAATTCCATTAGGATAACCTTAAATCTTTTCCTGTTCCCCAAACGTTGCTCCTTCTAGTTCTTCCGAACACTTTGCTTCACTTCTGAGTGCTGCTGTGCACAATCCAAGAAAATGAATGCTGCAAATTTGGTTCCATCCTCTATTTTCTCAGTCACCGCTATCGCATTTCATTAGCAGATAATCAAAATAAAAAATATGATGTGCCTTCATTGCACTTGGTGACCAAAATTGTAATCAAGCGAGCAGCGATAAGTGAGAAAGCTTCCAGCATTTTCCTTTCAAAAATGTTTGTGGATTTGAAGAAAAATGTCCCTTTTCTTATTTTCTAGCAAAATAATATTGGATCAGTACATAAATGAGAAACTTCTGGGGTAGGTATTGATGACGCTAAAAAAAAGAAACTCCTCCTCCACAAAACAATTGAGCGGCTGTTCTGACCATTTTAAACAAGCACCAGTAGACTTCGGCAAACTTTCAAGGAAACCTTGCACTTTGGAACGAAGGGAGCCTTACTTCAGGACTCGTTAACTAGTCATCCTCCTGATATTTATGGCCTTTCCATAAGCGAACGTGTTCAGGATACTGAAATATTTCTGGTTTTTCTTTCTCATAAAAAATACTGAGAAGAGTTTGGAATACGCGCTGAAATTCTCTGGGTCAATTATGACTTTTGTGTGCTACCTCCTATGATATTCCCAAGTTCATAACAACAGTGAGTAGGTATTTTATAAATTTTTATTCATTTTTCTATTCGAGATCGCTTCCTATTCATTCTAATCTGTGGCGACGAACGCGTAGCACGTGAACTTCTCTCCCTTGACGGCGCAGAAGTCGGCGCTGTTGGAGATGGTGAATTTGAAGGTGTTCGATGTGCAGAACACCGCCATTGGGCTATCTTTCTTCGCTAGCTCAGCACTGATTTTTGACCGTGTCTCGGTCTCGTCATTGGTCATTACCTAGAGGAAGTACGATTCAGTAAACACTGCAGATAGGGGTTATAGGGAGAAGTTATGCAAAGCCCACCTTCTTCATGGTCTCCTTCAGCTCATCGTTGTTGCATTCGACATTGTCACTGGTGCCTTTTCGCTCAGCATCTCTTTAAATGACAGTTTTTAGAAATGTTACGGGTATCCTATATAGAAGCCGTAAGCACTCACCGCTTGTTTCTTCGCCTGTATCCGCCTCCTGGGGAAGTAGCGTAGCCGGATGGTGGTGGTGGAGGAGGAGGCTGAGCATAGCCACCGCCAGTTGATGGGGGCATGTACGGCTGTGGCTGTGGCATCATCGGTGGTGACTGCTGTGGTGGACTGTACATCTGTGGTGGAGAAGCATAGCTCTGCGCTGGCGGCATGTATGGTCGTGGTGGTGGCACGTATGGTCGTGGCGCTGGCATCATCGGTGGTGGCTGCTGTGGTGGTGGCATATACGGTTGTGGCTGTGGCTGTGGTGGAATGTAGGGCTGCGGCTGTGGAGCAGGAGGATAGGCGCTGCATGGCGCTGGTGGCGGTGGTGGCGGTGGTGGTGGCGGCATTGGTGGTGGGGCCGGTGGCGCCATGGCGGCTCCACCACAGCAGGCTCCTCCACCGCCTCCGCCCATTCCTAGACCCCCACCAAGTCCGCCCAGCAGGTCCCACAGGAATGCTGAGCTCAGTGGCACAAGCGAGAGCAGCACGAGAAGCCGCATACCTGAAAATATCCTCATATCACGTACTATAAACATTACTTACTATAGCATAGAGTAGTAGTAGTGAATTCATAATTGACAATGAAGTGTGGAATTTTCCAGCTATCAACCGCCGCCGGATTCAGGATTACAAAATCATCAAGAATCAAAGGAACACCGTAACCAATGCAAGAGGCCACAAATTGCTGCCCGTTAGACGGTCCATCATCCTTATATAGCCGCAGCATGTGTTCCGATAATTTGTCAACAACGTAACGGAAAGGTAACAGGTTTTGTGTCCAGCTAACCTTGGGTTAGCTAACAAAAGAGTGCTTGTGCAGTAACACTGGACTGCTAATGCAAGATTATGAGACTTTCGATTCTCGGCGGCGAGACCTTGACGGCGCGGCAGCCGTTGGTCTGCTGGCCATTGGTTCGCCGCTGCATCCTTTGCAAAACGGACTGTAAGATGCTAAGAGATGGGCATATTCGAATCCTGGCCTGTGGCCAAAAGGTATCGAATCTTTATGTTATGACGGCCCTGAATGATGTTTGGGTATCACATAAGATCTCTAAACTTCTACTTTATGTGTAAGGTGCACTAAACAATGTACTATAGATAAAAGTATGAAGGTTTCGATAATTTTCAGGACAAAAACTCGACAGTACTTTGGTCTTCCCTCCTTACCTGGTAAATCTCTACATCACCCCTACCCATCCTCTTTATTTTACTGACTACTGCTATGTAGTTGTGGTTAAATTTTTGTTTGTTCTAGTTTCCCCCTTTACTTGGCTTGCTAACCTTGAATAAATGAAAAATTTCTCAATACCACATATTGTCGATTCCGAAAATCTTGCCTGCTGAAGGCGGTTCAAGTTCAAGGGTGGGATGTCTGACTCCTACTCCGTTACTGCAGCTTTGGCTCACGTCCAGTGTGATGAAAAAACCCATGTGCGTCAATCAACTCATTAACACATTCGCGACCTTACGCTTTTGGTATGGTGTGTCACACGGGACAGACGCGCTTTTGCGCAAGTGGGACCCGTGCTCAACCGCTTGAGTACGTGGTCCCACGTGGTAGGAATTTTTCCTGCGCCGCATAATACACCGAATTTTCGCAAAACTTAACCCGATCTTTATCTCTTTTGTGATCGTCAAGAGTGTTTCCAAATGTTTGTCGTCCATTCACTTGATAGTGATTGTAGTTTCTTTATCATACAGTCCTTGTCAAAAAGATAGACGGATTGCGCGTGCGGTTTCATATCGGCCGCAGAATCGTGGCGGGACCTACTCAACCCTCTCAGTTGGGGCATGATCTCTCCGCATCCCTCGCTCAGGTCCCACAGCGTTTCTGCACTCACGGAATCCGTCTCTTTTTGAGAAGGACCATACGTATCGTTCTCTCTGGTGTATGTTTTAACTACATATTAAAAAAGTTTGAATGAAGATCTGCTCCGCCCAGTGCATGTATACAAAGCTTGAATTTTTGTTATTCAAACACTACATGGAAGTTTGCTAATTATGACTGCTTCACAGAAATATAACTCTGAAAAGAGCGTGCTCACCCGGTTGAGCACGCGGTCCCACGCGTCGCACCATGCGTGTCAACCGGTTGAGCACATTGTCGCGAAGGTTTTAAATTTGTAACTACACCTGAACTACGTGGGATATACGTGAGTTTTGAAGTCGAAGTTTCTTTTTGCACCCACCGTAAAGAACTCGGACTCCAGGACGCTCCCGACTTGGACTGCCGATCTACTGAAGCTAGGCGCGTGGGGGCCCGATTTGATTTGATATTGAATCTTGGCTTACCCCAAAACTCTTAGATCCTGAAGTTGTCGTAAGTTTTAAATACAGTGTTTACAGATGTGATTGACCTGGTCGGAAACGTGGTACTATTCTTTGTTTAGTCAAAGAGGTCTTCAGTTACCATATCATGCAACTGTCAGAGTGAATTCTACCGATATTTTATGTCTCGATTTAGCGTCGCGTTCAATCGTTAGGTTCATTTACTTGCATAGGTTTCCAAAGAGTCAAAAAAGAGGACTGCGATTCGGTTGAACGACACGAACTCATATGTTCATGTGATAAGCAAGTCATACATAGTAGTGGTAGATTTTAATATTGATTTCTCGAAAAGTTGTAATCGGATTCCTGGCGATGAATCGTCTTCGGGAATTGCTGATTTTCTTTGACAGGGTTGGTCTTATTCAACAAATTACATTTGCCACCAGCTTATGATGCCAGGCTCGATTTCAACTTTTCTGGCCGAGAATATTATCCAGCAGACTGGTCGCCTTCCTTGGTCTCCCTCCTACCACAACATCATTTCTTTTGCCTTGTCGACTGATCCACTTTAGCCATTAGTACTACCTTTGATGGATTATTTTAGCACCAAATTCATTGTTCTCAATAATTTCATGGGAGGCATTGACTTGTTTCGTCTTCGATCTGAAGAATGTGTTAATACGCTCTACCGTCTCTTATCCTTCATATTTAATGCATGACTACTTTACGGTGAAGATCTTCATTTATGGAAAACACCATCGCAACGACTCTTTTAGTTGACTGTTCGAGTGATTGGCGCACAAGTAAACGGAAGTCCGTCAACGTCATTTACTTCGATCTCTCGAAGGCTTTCACTAGAGCAGAGCATAAACTTTTGCCAGAGAAACATGAACGTAGTGGGATTGATCGGCACTTGCTTAGTTAGTTCGCATCTTGTCATTCCGGTAGATCCTCTGATGTAAAAATCAAGTAGACCTCCTCAAGCTCTTCTTCAACTAGATTTCCACACTGCGGTGCACTGTCCCCTACCCTGTTTTTAATATACACTGCTGAACTGGGTAGTTGCGAAACACCGGTCCATTCAAAACAAATTTTTTTATTTCATTTATCCATTCAAAACAAATTGCCCCTCAATATGAATAAAATTACGGCACTCCATTTATGAATGCTTCTCTGCTATTAATGCACGATTGATGCAACACCTTTGGCTCGTAAAAGTGAAATTACAAATCGTGGCGTTAACCTGAATGGAAAGCTGAATCATCAAAGTCAAGTCCAACGGGTGGCGGACCGTGCAAATAAAATATTCTTCCTGATCCTCCGAAGCATCCGCTCCAATAATAATCTTATGTTTTGCCTAAATTCGAGTATTGTTCTCTGACCTAGCAACCCAGCACACATTCACTGGATTTCTATTCTTTAGGTCTTACTCCATTACCCTCCCTAAATGTCTGGATTGTAAGGAAAGATTTGAGCATTTTCATGCTTATAGAGTGCTTATAGTTCGAATTATAGGAGAGTGCTCCGTGATCTGATCTTTTTACGTCAAAGGTTTTACGTGCAGGGGTCAGATTGAAAGCAAGTAAATACTGGACTTTTAAACAGAGTAACAGAAGACGAGGTAAGTTTTTCATATTTCTGCCTAGAAAAAACGAAAACCCTGTGTTTGAGAGGCATGTTTTTCGTACGTATGCAACCATTTGTATAGTACTTACCTGAATGCTCATTTGTTTACACCATGAGCAGTCTTCGACAGACGGAACATGAGCAGCCGAAGCGTTCGCTTATAACAGAGCACCTCAATTGTTGGAGATTTTTCAATGAGTGATCCCTGGTCCCTCTCAGGAGAACGTCTTGACATTGTGCATGGTGGCATCTCAACAAATGTTCGCCACGCAGTGGGTGCGAACAAAAGAGGTGTGATGAAACCAATTTCATCGGAGCAGCATTCAACGTTCCAGTCAAAGGACGTGGTGGTGAAGGTTTCATGACAACAGGCAACTCACATGAATCTTTATTTAGTTCTCAGGAAGCAATATTTTCATGAGACGGAAAAGTCAAGAAACGATCATCCACACGAGGAATACAGTGAAGATAGAGAAAGGCGAGTGAGAACTGCATAGTTTTAGGAGTTGTTAGCTAACACTTAATAACAAGATAAACATTACCTCCACTAAGAACATACTCAGGTAAAATTTTTTCTGGTCCAGAGTGAGTGATTTCAAAAAGAATCCGCTCAATTATCTTAAGATTTCATAAGGAAAGCTTTCCTGATTTACCGGGACTCTACAGAAAACCTCCAGAAATCATTGGATAATCACAAGAATTCTCCAGCAAGTCTCACGAATTCTTCCGCAAATTTCCGGAATTTTGAAGAAAATCCCGAATTTTTCCAGAATTTTTGGAATGATTAAGAATTCTTCAGAAAGATCTAGAGGACTATGTTTTCTTCTGTAGCACTCCTGTGCTTTCTTCTATGAATCATCGATTGCCTCGTGCGAAAATTCCCTCGATATCACCGGGATCCATGGTTTTCTCCAGAATTTTCAAGAATTTTTCTGATAACGTCAAGACCCCTGACTTTTTGAGATAATCTCTCGGATTCTTTTTGAAAGTTTGCACCTGAGTAGTGATGACAACGCAAACGGAATGAGAATTATCTCATTTGAACCACTTTTCGCTTACACTCAAGCAATTAGACCAGCAACGAATGTAGAGGCACATCATTCTGTACTTTCCTTCAAGGTTCCTGGCGTAATTGCAACCGTAGATATTTCTGGATATCATCTGTAATTGACAGGATTTCATTGACATGGTTGACTATGTTTGTTTGGCGTTATTCCTCACATTCTCAAGAATTGTTGACCAAGAATTGATTGCATTTCGTATGAAGTCCAGGACATCAAATTCATCAGCTCCTACTCTAAAAGCACGTGCTGCGTTTAGCGACTCATAGCAAGTGGCTCTTATCCGATCTCGCGTTTTCGTCGAACAACAACCACCGCATAAAGAAAAACCTCAAAGAAGGCTGCCGAACAGCTCTGCGTACCTAGCATACTGAAACTATGGATTCTCCAAATATAGATCACTGACCTTTCGAACGAAGTTGTTAGGATGTCAAGACCTTCTTTGTAGTAGCTGTAGTTAGCCAATTCCAAGTAAGCAAAACCTTCAAGATTGCAGTCGTATTGCTGAAAAATATTCTGCCTGCTAGATGATAAGATGATAATCAGTAATAAGTTCTTTCTAACAGATTTGAATAGCAGTGTGACAGGCACAACCACATGTCTACGCAGTTGGGTGAGCCACCTGATAAAAAGTAGCTGTCGAAAATGGCAGCTATACATGCTCGCTAGTGGAGATCCATTTTACTGTAAGTCCAATACACTCTGCTCCTGCACTATACATTTTTAGAATGAATTTAGAAAGCGATAAACTTGTCCCGCCTTCTGATATAGCTGAGCCATCTAAAGTTGAAGAAAAGAAATGTGGAAAAAGAATGCTGGGAGCCGGAACGACTTCTTACATGTAACTGAACATACAAGGGGTACAAAATCTCCAGTTGTCAATGTTTTCCACTGCCGCTTTTCTGCTGAACATAGAAATGTTCAGGAAAAAACAGCAGTAGGAAAAAAAGACTGCTACAGTGAAATAGGAGAACAAACATTCACTTAGTAAATTATGCTCTTGTTTTTCATTACTTTTTTGTTTTTTTTTCGTTTAGTGAATTATGCTTCCTCTGTATACATATCTTTCTTCACCGCTATGACGGATACTTTGTCAATCGCCTTCATACATCGTTGCATGTCATTTGCTTATCGTCTCTGATACGTTTTTTTGTTTTTTTTGCTCTGAAAGCGTTGTATATTTTGACCAACAGCTGGGATTTCAAGCAGATGAAAATCCTATTCAATCCCTCAAGCTTGATGGAAGGAAAGAACGGAACATCGATTGTCTTCAACGTTTGAGTGCGTAAATATAACAGTATCTCATAACAGCATATTTTTCAGAGCAAGACGAAGCAAACTGACCATCGTGGAGTTTATTTCGGCAATTCTTTTGACAATGTGTCTTCGGGTGCTTTCTCCCAGTGCTTTTTCTCCCAGGAGCAGGCAGTCAGGAACGGTTTTATCTCCATGGTGTGATCCTAGTGGAGCAGCTGGTACCAGTGAGATTGGAAGGACACACAAGACCTAGGCTTCCGCACATGAGTATATAACCACCGACAAAATCAACAGAAAATTCAACTACTCACCGAAGTAAAAGTTAGGGCGAAAGCTGCCATCCGATGTCAAGACTTTATTGTTATCTATGTGTAATGCCTTATATATGAAGGCTTTCACAGATTTCTGAAAGAAGGTTGATTGTTAAGCACATATATTGCATTCTATGCATAACCAGCCTCCAACCAACATATGAGAAGGATTTGAAAATGTGATTGATTTTTCAACTTAATAGTAAAAGGAGTAACACCGTCCCCCATACAATGAAGTGATTCCCTGTATTCATTGAAACGGTAGGATAAAAGAGTCTTGGAACAACACAAAAGGTTCCCATGATATGCCTCTCAGGTAGATAACCAACTAATAACAAATAACCATCTGAAATCAAGCAAACAAAGCCGCAACTGAAGAGAATCAATTTTTTCATGTAGGGGTATCCACAAACTTTGCGGTAATCGTTACGCTCGCTGCGAATGCCAATGATTGGGAATATAGCCATCGGTTGAAATATGGATAAGGGGAATGAAGGGGTTCCATACGTGGGAGGCGATGATAACCGAAGAGAATAGATCTGATATGGCGATCGATAGATATCTTTCCAATGGCGTTACCGTTCATATGCTCGTTTCATTTTGAGCCCACATTCAGGAGATACAAAATACAGGCGATGAGTGCCGAGAAGCGTTTGAGAGCTATCTCAAAAACTCGTGCCAGCCGTGTCTCCATTCGCGCAGTAGGGGGATGGAAGGGGTGAAAGGGGGAGAGGGGGGGGGGGGGGCTCGCATATACTATAATGGTATCAAGAGGTAGCACCGTGCAAGCGGACAGCGGCCTTCATGACGTACAGGTGGTACAGCGACTACTGTGTGGCTGGCGCTAGAGGATGTACTCGGCATTGTATGAGTGTCAGGAATGAATGACGATATAAAGTGGCAATCGATACTTCATTCTGATTTATTTTGAAATGGTTACATCCCCGGATACTCTAAGCGAAATAGTGGGATGAATTGTGAAGTTCGGATTCGATACATTCTAGCAAGCGAGTTTGCCAACTATGAAGTCAAGAAAACTTCGGTCCATATCGGCATCTCCAACATCTGATCATTCACCAAACAATAAAATGGAGTGGATTCAACATGTAATCCCTTTTAGTGCATTATCAGGTTATCAAGTATGAAATGTCCAATATTGAATGAGAAGGTTCCGAGTATTTTCTCAAAAATGATGTGGTCCAAATACGCCCGTACTACAGCACACCTGCTATCTTAACGCTAACTTGGTGGCGCCTTCAGGTTAGACGCAATGAGTGCAAGCAGCGATAAAATGGCGAAGGGCGTTTCCAACGTCATGTTTAAAAACGTGAATTTTTTCGGTCGAGATGTGGTTGAAAATCTATAAGGTGTGGTAGTCCCGTCAAGAAACATTGAGTATCGAACGGCTTCTCTCAGAAATTTTCTTTTTTTTCCTGTGAAGTTTCTCTCCTTTCCTTTATTGTAGATTATTCCGTCTGTTTTCAGCACGGTTTAATTCCAAACCCCTAGCATTATACCGCCATCCCTCAATATCAATTTTTGTATGGACAAGCAAGATTTGTGGCCGTTCTGAATTACGCAAGCACCTAAGAGAACCTTTGGTCGTGATCGAGAATATTCTCATGGAGTCTCGTCGTCGCGTATCCAACACGCTTCATCAGCGCACCCGGCAGCCGTAAAACACATTGTTGTTCGCAACATGACCGAAACGGAGAGTTAGCAGTTCAACTGAGCCGCGCACTAATAAAATCCCGTTATGCTTGCCCTTCATTTCAGACAGGATTAGCACCGCAATCAGGCAATGTTTTGTTCGAAACCAACTTGACGATGAGTTATTCTAGTCAATATTCCAAACGAAAACAACAAACGTCAACTGATCCGAAACAGACTTTACGACAGAGCCTGTATGTCCGAAAATTGTGTTGTCTACCTTTATGGCAAAGTTGGGGATAGTGCGAAAACAGAGGTGATATACGAAATCGAATGGTCAGCTTGCCATGCGCAATATATTGAGGAGACAGGCCGACCGATCTCTGTACGCTTGAATGAGCATATAGCTAGTAAAAAAAAACGGGAGAGTCCTACAACACCCTTGGGAAAACATATTATAGAAGCAAGACTATGGCGGACATGATTTTGATGTAAAATGCACCATCCTTGCTTATGAACCACAACCATCAGTCACTAAAACCCTTGAGACAATCTGGATCTGTGAGCGGAATCCTTGAATGAAAGGAGAAATGAGCATTTAGCAATTATCAGCGAACTCATGTCTTTTCTATCACATGTGAGCTACAAGATTTTGATTTTGATGAGATAAGATTAAGATTGCAATGACTATTTATGCTCGGCAAGTGACACCAGCAGAGTCACTAGTTCTCATTCTCCCACCAATAGTGGAATTTTTCATAACACTGAAGCAGAAGTTCATCTCCGCCAAATTCGAAGGAGCACATGGTGTCATTTTCGGCAACGGATCTCACAGTATTGCTTTATGTTCAACTGCGCCCGAAATTAGTGGTCACTTCATTTACTGCACGAACCGTTTGCTCAGGCACAAAGGAGAAACTAGAACCTGTACAACTTGCCTCTTTCATAGCTGCCTCCAACGGCTACGAAAGCGCGAGATTCTCTATAAGTCGTGAGCGCCACAAGAAGACCTCTCACAACCAGCAGCTTTGTACTGGTCCGGAAAACAAGATCCCCTTGTGCATCCCATTCATCTCGGACGAGGTAAGCAGATTTATACGGATCTGCTTGAGGAAATCAGGTTTAAACGATCTTGTGAACCTAGTGGATGTGCCCTCCGATAATTCAAAGCGTCGGCTAATAGGGAATCGACTATATGATCATCTTTGCACCACACCCAACTGTATCATCTGTCCTTTTGGGAAAGAAGGAGACTGCGTGATATCAGGAACCGTCTACCAGATCTCATGCAAAGTGTGTGGCGACGTTTACATAGGCGAAACAGCACGACCTCTGAAAATTAGAATTAAAGAACATCTAGAGGGAAAACAAAATTCTAGAAAGTCCACACCACTAGGTGCACATCGAGTACAGTAGCACGATAATGTCGATTTTGAAGTACGAGTCACCATGCTAGCACAGGAAACTGACATAACGGTGCGCAAATTATGGAAGCATTTCGTGTCAGAACCAAGAGCCCATGAACCGTTAGGATGAATGCTTATCGATCACCTGCGAGCTTGCCTCTTATATAGATTTTTGTCAATTCTGATGAAGTCGTGGTTGAGCGGTCAGTCTCCATTGCCCGCAACCATTGACGAAGAGCGAGCGGTCACCCGGCGCCACTCAGCATCAGTGCCGTGTCATGAGGTGTGTACACGTTTTCCGTTGCGTAGGAGCTTTCTCGGTGATTGAAAAATGAGTTTTCGAACTTTAAGCTTGATTGCTAATCCACCTGATGGGGCAGTTTCAACAAGTTGTTTGACCCATTTCGAGCCCTGAAGAAGGAGATAGCTCCGAAACGTTGGCCGTTTAAATAAACTGACTATTATTCTCGCGTGCAGTTGAACATAAAGCAATACGAAATTCAAATCATGCTGAGATTCATAAACAGCCGATCCTAGAAGGATCTCACAGTGTTCTGACAAAACGTGCCGAACGCACTGGGAGAGGAGGCGTTTGATGGGTTAACTCGCAAACTGACAACGTCTTAAACCGCTTTTAGGCCTGAAAACGACGTGTAGTTGAAACTTCAGGTTAATAAAACGTGCACATATAACAATCTATGAGGCTCAGAAGTATAAAAAATTGATATTCCAAGTGGATTCCTTTCTTGTCTTTCATTAGACTCAAATTTGCTTCGCTTTATACCACACTTGATCACCTTGTGTAGTACAGGAAGACACGTAGGAACTAGACGCTTTTGA
>KN726770.1:0-10524 GCA_000816745.1 Ancylostoma duodenale
CGATCGTGTGCGTGCGCAGCGAGCCTCTTACCACTGCGCCACACGCGCCCAAGTGACACATCGAGGCTTGGAAAATGACGTATTTACCCCGACAACAAAAGTTCTACCAGATGAGAAGACCTTTATCCACTCCACAATGCGCGGTTGGATTCCAACCTGGTGAAGTTTCAGAGCGAGCTTCACATGGGAAACTCGATCAAATGCATTCACCAAATCAAAATAAACAACATCTACGCGTTTACTTTCATCCACGGATCGTGTCCAGTCATTGAGACTTTGTAGCATAGCTGTAACGGTTGCTTTCCCACTTTGGAATCCGTGTTGAAACTCAGAAATAACGGAATGCTCCTCAAGATGTTTCACTATTCTTTTTTGAGTACCTTCTCAAAAGTCCTTGCAAAAATGGAAGTGATACTAATGGGGCGAAAATTTTGTGGGGAAGAATAAGGCACTTCCTTGGGAATAGGTGTAATATAGGAGATTTTCCACTTTGAAGGAATCTCAGGCCGAATGAAACTGAGGTTGAAGATGAATGCTAGAGGACCGCTGATAATGGGTGCTACATTTTTAATGAATGAGAGGGGGATCTCATCAGGTGTTCTGGAGAAAGAAGGCGGCCACCGATTGAGGAAGGTAAGAATCTCTTCGGCATAGAACCATATGGAGTCCCTCATAGTTGGGAAATGGGTTTCCGGAGTGGGGCGTAGAACGTTATCATCTAAAGAGAATGACTTTTCAAAAATACCGGCGAACACTTCGGCTTTTTCAAAGTCAGAGATAACACGTTCCATCTTCACGAAATATGATTCCCAGCTTAAGTTTAACGTTAAGTTTAGACTTGAGAAGTTTGTAAAATGTCCCTTTGTTCTTAGACTCAACAATTTTTCTTTCTATGGAATCATCGTACTTTCTAAGTTTCCGCTCAAATTTGCAATGCGAGTTTTTGAATCTTGCCGAATGCTGGGGTTTATTAGTTTTTATAGCAGTAGACCAGGCCAGCGATTTACTCTCCGATAAGGTAACAAGATATTGTGGTAGGATATTGTGGTAGTCTTGCTCTATTAACAGGCACCCTAATGACAGGAACATACAGATCAATAGTGTGGTGAAGTATAGCGAGGAACAAATTATAAATGTCACTGACATTAGTAACTGAGGCAAACGACCCATACCAGTCAACTTTAGCCAAGTAATTATTGATCGAATTGAAATCAGCACCTTTAAAATCCCTCTTGGCAACAAAACTTTGTTTGGGCTTAGGAATTTCCACCTTGAACGTAACAGCATTGTCGTCGCTAGTTCCCACAGGAGCATTCACTTTAACACTGGAGATAACATTTGCATCAGTACTCAGTATCAGGTCAAGGATATTGTCACCTAGGGTGCACCTAGACACATGCTGCGAAAGGTTATGAGTTTTACATAATCGTAAGAACGATTTAGACGAGGCACAGGATAATCCACATGTTGGGACCTTAACCCATCTTATCCCTGGCAAGTTAAAATCACCGGTTACAATACTGAGCCGATCACACGAGATAAGATCCTTCGCCGCCTTAAAAAGCCGTTCACTCATAGATGAAGAGCAATCAGGGGTCCTGTAAACAACAACCACTCTGATGTTTGCATTATGAGCAATAATATCAGAAAACAATAACTCTGATATTATGCGTATAAATCCGGTGCAGATTCTTGGGAAACCTGGATGGGTGCTAGAAGCCGATTTATGAAAAGTGCCACTCCTGCTCCCTTTTTGTTGACTCTATCCGACCTAAATATTTCGTACGTCCCGAACAATTCGCCCATAAGGCACTCCACATCCATACTCGGATTGAGCCAAGTCTCAGTCAGAGCAATTAGATCAAAACTGTACTGAAGGATATGGAAAAGAAGGCTACGGTAATTTTGGCTAAGCGATCGAATATTTGTCAAAAAGCATTGAAGGAACTCATCAGGACACCGAAGAGTAATGCTCAGTTTGACATCTGACCAGGAGCTTGAGCAGCACTTTGGCTTAGCAATGGATTTTGTGGAGCATTTGTAATTGAATGCGATGAAACGTTGAGATTATCAACGATAGGAGGTGGTGTGGAGTTACGGTTCAAGGTACTGTTGTGTCGAGCAACTCTCTCGGCTTTAAGCCTATCCCTTTCTGCCTTTGGCAAAGAGGGACGGATGAAAAGCTTCGGGATAAAGTGGTTCCTGAGCCGTGATGCTGGCTGCAACATTTGCCTAGCGTGGAAGGATGATGGAAGAACAATCTTTAGTAACCTTGGATGGGAGCGATTATAACGACCCATTCGAATAGTCGACACTGGCGAGCACTCTATACCGAGAAAATCCATGAGATGGCGAGCAGCATAAATATCATCGATAACTCGGCAGGAAGGAAGTTCAGCTGCGCTCTCACGCATGCCGATAACAACAACACAGCGACTATGCTCATCATGAGAACATTTAGGAGGAGAAGGATTTGGAGGCATGGAAACAGTTTCTTTACGTGACAAAACTGGAGTATTTTTTAACTGTTTGTTTTGAGGCTTGCGAAATACAAAGAGAATTTCTGAGCTCAACATTTTCTTTCCTAAGCAAGTCAATTTCCTCCAAAAGCTCACGATTGCGGTTTAAAGCTGTTCCAAGTAGTTTCCTGTCCTCCAGGAGGGTTGCGATGTCAGTTCGCAGGTGTCGTGGAAGAGCCTCGTCTTTTAGAAGGAGATCTACGTCCTTCTCAAATCCATCCGACGCCATCGGGGAGATGTCGAAGCACAGACGTTTCCTGGAACTCTCTTGAACAGGGACAGAGAACAGGGGTGTTACTGACATACTGACACTTGCGAGAGAATATGATGCACCGAAGAAGGTGGCTAGGGAGACGAAAGTTAGACCTCAGCCACAGAGATCAAAGCCGCAAGAGTCGATCGACAACTATGAAATCGATCCAAAACGCAGGAGTACCTCCGGGGAGCAAAGTCCACCGAATAATAAAATCTTCTAAGAATCACCTGGTAATGTGGCAATATGCTGGATCAGTTTCGTACTTCGCCACAAAGGTACTAGCAGACCTGCAGTAGTAATAGTGGAACAAATAGCGAAACAGAGTAGATGTAAGTAGACCGAATAGCAGTATCCGCGAGATCGAGGAGAATTATGGGCAACCGACCGCACGGCAGGAAATGATAGTATTATGGTTCTGGATGTGTTCACTGAGGTTCGATGAAGCCACGCCCTCTTTAACTTCCCGATGTGTCATCCAAAAGCCTTGGTGGAGTCATCCGTAATAGGAGGTAGACACAACTAGCATACCCCCAGATATGTTTACTTTGTGAGCCGGATATGTTACATCGAACTTTGCGAGCATGATTATACGGCTACCCTTAGTGGAAAAAAATTAAAAACGTTCACCCGTGCGGAAATTCCTGTCTCAAATTTGAAATGAGTAGTGGCAAGTGTTCTTCAATTAGACTTTCAATCCCACCAGGATCGAATCGTTCTGAGACGGAGCAGGAGCACGTAAGGATAATCCACCCTGAGGGCTTCCACAGCCGCAGGATCGCCGTGCAAATTTGCCGGGGTTCGAGCACGATCACTGCTATAACAGCGTCGAGGAGGACAGATGTCTTCGAATGCCGTGGTATTCATTAACGGCGTTCTAGACTATTATCGACTCCTATTTTTAAAGTGATAGCATAGATGAAGATTGAACGCAACGACAACATTGCCCTTTGTCACCTCCGACCTGCTTCTAATCTAATGGCGTTTAATGAAGTTCCAGGGTGGCAGCTTGCGAGGAAGAAGAAGACAGACTGGACAAAGGTACACATAATTTTTCTGAGGCTCCTGAAGACTAAAAATCGGAGTCAGATGATGTTCTCCGATGGAAGAAAAGTTTAACTTGGATGGCTCAGAAATGTCTACCAACTGTGGGATCTACGCAGTTCCTAAGCAAACGGTACTTCGAAACTGGCACTGTTACGGTGTTAAGCGCCTTCTGATAAGGGGGAGTGTTCGACATCACCTTCGTTCTGACTTCACTGAACTAATCCGTCTACCTGGAGATGATTACTGTCTGGCTGTTACCTTACCTGGACCAGTACGGTAGAAAGCCAATAGTTTTCGGGCAGCGCAACGCAACTATCTATATCAGCCATTTGGGGAAGGCATGGTTTCAGTATCACAACGTCATCTTTACAGCTTCTTTCATCTGCCATATTTCTTATTCTGACTGCAGGAGCCTGAATCTCGCACGAGGGTGCCAATAGTGCTCGAATCCCGACGAACTTCCAGGGCGATCCTACGGCTGTGGAGGCCCTCATGGTGAATTGTCCTTTAACCTGCTACTGTTCCGTCTCAGAACGATACATCCTGGTTGGATTGAAAGTCTAATTGAAAAACACTTGCCACTATTCATTTCAAATTTGAGACAGGAATTCCCGCATGAGTAGTAGCAATTCCCGCAGTGTTTTTATTCATTTTCACTGAGGGTGCCCGTATAATCATGATACACTGGGGGATGCGACCAAACAATTTACGCGGCTACACTTGATTTTTTTTTCTCATTTTTCAAAGTAATATCGGGTGGCATATGGTTTTCGGGTACGCCGAATTCACTGGTAGCAGTGGCGTTTGTCAGTAATGTGTGTGAGAGCAGATATCATAATTTTTGGGGTGCCCGTATATTTATGATACGCGCTGTGGTTTACTAACAACTGGCTGGGTTCGCCGAAGTAGCGCGAGTAGATGAATACAGTGGTCAAAATGGGGTTTCTATGCAGAACGCAGGGGGCGGTGCCGACCTAATTGCATGTGTACGTGTGCGCGTACACGTACACGTACACGTACACACGTGTGTGTATGTGTGTATGTGTGCATGTATGTGTGCATGTGTATATGTATATATGTGTACAGGGTGCGGCTTAAGTACTGTGTCAAACTTTGTCGCAAAGTCCATCCCCATTGCGAAAGAGCTCTTTACTCTGAATTTCATATTTGGAATTTTTATCCCTTACTCTGTGTTATCTCCACGTTTCGTAACCTCACATCAACGTTCCACGTTAGAACACCTCCGAATTTGGAAAGAACCCGACCACGATTGCGCTATGAAGCGTCACCGTACAATCTTGTTTCTTGATCGCCTATTTTTTGCAACAGTATAACTGCACCATCCAACCTGCCGTACGTTGCTCTGCTGTTGAAGTGCTGTTCACACAGATGTCGCAGTCCTACAGTCCAAGAAAATCTTCGAGAAAAGAACCCATTGGAAAACTGCGAGGTGAACGAGTTAGGTGCACATAAAACCGTGATCTTTGCAGAGGGCGATGAATCCACCTGCTATTGAGGAAGTCCAGATGGGACACTACAAGCACTAGAAATACCATGTTCACAACGAAGCACATCGGCACGAAAGAAGACAGAATGTAGTTATGTCACCTTGGAGGGACGCAAAGGTTAGGCACCTTAGGACGATGATCTTTTTTTTCAATGTAGAACAGAGCTTCATCTGCGAAAATCGCGTAGTATAAGGGCAGTTCTCTAAGATTAGATGGAACAGGAAAGGCCTCTCTTGCAGATCACATCTGACCTTTATCATCACTGGAGCTGATGTTTCTGAAAGTGACCACATACCTCAGGTCGACGTTGAACTGAAGTTGGAAGAACAGGTCTTTGCTGGGAAAAAGGGTAGTTTTGTAAAGTAGGTATAGCTGCTAGTTCATCTAAAAAATGGGTCCGCTAGGACAGCAGTGCTTCAAGAAACGAGGCGCTGAAGACAAAGTGACCGTTGGTGCTCCAACTCCACGAACTCATACCGGCAGAGGAATCGTGTGCAGACTTCCTTGACATCGATTGTATGGATGTGTCAACTGGTAATCATCGAGGTGTGGACATGTGCTAACTAACCCACTGCTGCCACGATTATGGCATCGCTCACGTCAAAGAAGGAAGAAGAAAGCCTCCAAAATTTTTTTCGGGCCACAATAGTCGTGTATGCCCTAGGTCTAACCTCTGTCGCGAAGGCAGAAGGAGACCACGTTATACGTTTCCGAATATGTTTGGTATGTAAGAGTTTAGGTAAATAATACTGAAGAGCACTTAGAGTTTTAGCTTCTGTGGCAAAAGTTATTAACAAATATTTTTGACACAGTATTTATATCGCACCCTGTATATTTGTATATGTGTATGTGTATGTGTATGTGTATGTGTACGTGTATGTGACCCTAGAACCATACATGGTTCGTCCGCAAAACTGCTAAGGGCTCTGGTATCTATCCTCCTCTCATTGCCGCTGCCGTTCACTGACACACCCATATACATATAGGCTTCCACTTTCATATTTACAAGTGATAATAATGCAGGTCGCTGCGCGCGGAGAAGTGATATCTGTGTTTTTGGATGAACAAGATTTTCCGGCTTATTTTCTTTCTGAATTAGTGAGGACAGTCGAAGTAAGCGAATATTTCCGTCGCATTTCATTCCCTCGTTTGATTACCGTTGATTTTTCATACTCTAGCTCTCTGAGGAGTTGACTAGGAAATTCTCTCAACTGCTGTTCCGAGCGATCTTCTTCTCCGATGTCACAGACGACGGTAAGTATTTTAGGCTCACAATCAATCAGTGGTTTCTAGGGGTGGATGTAGATACTCTCTGAAGACTTAGCCCTCCCTTCCGCCCTCCTCACATTCAGAAAGCGTATGAAAGTGTGTTCTGGAATGGTCTCTTCGAGAACAATTTGTGATCGATCGGTTTGCGATGGGAAATGAAGTGTGGCGAGAATTGAGGAAATGAGCTAGAAGAATGTTCGTAAAGTGTAAAGCAAGGGGTTTCAAGTTGGTTTATGATGCGCAGTCGAATGGATCCTAAATTACAGAAAAAAAACAAGACGAAAAAAACCACACGAAATTATTGGCCAACCCAATATAAACACAACTTTGTTCGTCAGCTTAGCACCCGTTCAATGCGGTAGATCCTTCCCAACAATTCAGTGAAGATCGTATGCCTCTACATCCAAAAACTGAAATAGCAGGAAATCAGCAGGATATCGCAAATCCTGTTTTGCCGACCTCTTTTGCCGTGCTGCAGGGTTTCATTGGGCCGCGATCTGCAGGGTATGCTCCAGTCAATGGACTGTACTTACCATCTAGTAAACTGAGGAACGTTAAAGGCAGTGTCCAGGCAAAACTTTTGAACTTGAGTGCTCATTAGATTGTGATAGCAGGTGTGCTCCATAGGCAATTGCCAAAGTTTTAGCGAAAAATGCGCAGAAATAAGCGAGATATCCACCTTAGACGCAGTACCCAAACTCATCTCCAGTGCCCAGCCCGCCCACCCGGCGTCTGCCATTTTGCGATGGAATCGGTGTAACGTGGGGCATCGTTTGAAAATATCGAACTGATACGCGGTATTTATGTTTGATGCGCGTCAAATTTGACGCGTCGGCCTGAAATTTCACGAAATTTTTGCGATTTCTCGACGCGGAAAAAATCGAAGTGCAGTTTTGTTCGCGCGGCCATCACGACGGCAAAATCAGGGATATTTGCTTTCTGCCAGGAATTCTCTTCGTCTGTCCGTTCTGCACTGTACATCGCCGCGTCAATTTTGACGCGCATCAACCGTACATACCGCCATAATGGCAACGTTCTCTCTACTGTGATTTATTCATATCCGTGTATGCGCCTCAAGTTTGCGTATGTAATCTAACCATTCAGATAATGTTGCTCAACGCTCCATTTCTTCATTTTAGGCGATCCTGGATCAACAGTTTACGGGTATATACTTGATGGAGTGTTCGACGATCACATTATTATACCGAAACTTACCTCTTCTTGTCAAAACTGGTCAACAAGTAGTACTTTAGCAGAGATGCGGACCCCTGAAGGAAAAGTAACTGACTGCTTGAAGTTAAATTGAGGCAGCGAACTGGCGCTACAAATTACAAATTTTTCTACAGCGATGCAAATTTTCTCTGCGTCCTGTCTGACGAGAGTGTTGTTGGACATCTCGTCCGCATCAAGATCACAAAACGCTCGGGAAATGGTTTTTCCGAGCGTTTTGTGATCTTTCAAGTTCATACCTGGTATGAGTGATTCAAGCTGGCCTGGAAACCACAGAAACCCAATAGTCGAAAATTTTGCCTGGACACTGCTTTTATACTCAGATGCTGTTTTTCTTGACGGAGACAACACCTATCAAACCCTAGACGTATAGAGTGATCCAAAACTCTCTGAGTGCCTTTTAAGTTCTGCAAAGACTAGAATGAGGAACGACAACCAAACTGCAGTACCGGTTTACTAAAGGAACGAATTACGAGGAAACTGCCATTGACATCCTGCAACTTCCAAGCTCCAAGCTTGTTAGAGTTGTTCGAGCGAGAACGCACCAAAACAGAGTTGCACATGGATATTGGCACTTCTTCACTATTTTTCCTAGAGTTTTGTCCAAGAGGGTCATCAGGTTTCAAACCGAGGTGTAAGTGCTGACGAGACCTTGGAATTTATAATTCCTATATCTAACCAGGCGATTTGATTTTAAGCTATTAGGAGGTGGACGATTCAAATGATGGGGTAGTCGCGCGTTTCATTTTGTGGAAACAATTATGGTGTCTGCACTTAGTATCCCTTCTAAGCAAAAATCTGTCGTTTGATTCGATCGTGAATTCGAACCTGTGAAAGCGTTTAACTCGCTGCACTCTTCAAAGGCAATTTATAGTATCGTCTGTCCGAAACGACGAGTCCGCCCACGCACGCGAGGATCGAGAGGGAGCCACGCTTGCCAGCGCTCCACGTCATCATAATTGAGATAGAATAGATAGACATCATTGAGATACAGAACCCGCCACAGAGCGTGCTTGCTAGGTAATCGCACAGCTGATGACTGCTAACATACCGAAAAAAAGCTATAACGCTCGTCAGCATCACGTAGTAAGGCATGAATGTTTTAATAATTACTGATAAGACATACCTTTTTTGCGTACACTCAACACTTTCCTCGCTAATATTCTCTTTTTGTCTTGTTAATTACTGTCGGTATCAAGCACATCATCTGTGATGTAACAAATAAATAAATAAATAAATCATCTGCTTATCATGCTTCATCGTTATCTTCATGGTGTCGACCAGTGATTTTGCTGTGACGTGTTCGACTTGGCAGCTAACAGCTTAGGTCCCAGCCGCGCCGCCTCTCAATCCCTGCGTGCGTGGGCGGACTCGTCGTTTAGGATAGACGATAGATGCATGCGTTTGACGCGCTTGCGGTGGTAGATTCTAGGTGGCTGTTTCTAAACTGGTTCGAGTTCAAATCAATCAGGAAGTCTCCGTAGAGGAACTCAAAAATGCAAAGTGTTTGGAGCCACTTGGAGGTCAGTCTCGCCATCAACAACTTCTACAGCGTGGCTAATGGGATGTTCGAAATGACAACAAACGAAGGATCGCCAATTGGTTATCAATCCACCTTTTGTTAATTTTTTTCGAGCAAAACAGTCATTCAACAACATCCCTATCAGGGCTGTGCGTTAGAAAAATTTCAGATTTGGTTAATCCGTTAATTCGTTACATTAGGCCAAAAATGGCAGTTACGCGCTAATGCGTTAATCCGTTAATCCGTTAATTCGTTAGAAGACGCATTTATAAATATTTTGATAAGTTTCAATTCGGCGAACATAAGCGCGACTCTCCAGCCTAGGTTAAAAGATAAGGGTGATCGAAAGTCCGATCAACACTCAAAATTTCGGTTCAGTTACCCAATGTCAGGACATTATTAAGAAGTCGATTTTTTTACGAATGCAGGCTTGGAGAAAAGCAAATAATCTATAAATGTTTAAAATGGAGTGCTGATCCATTCAGCTTTTGGGTTTCCCCTGCTTAGAGTCGTATAACACACTTATGGAAATTCCATAAATTTGGTCGATCAGCTTCTAAATTTCTTTAAAAATCGGAAATTAGAATCTATTCAGCAATACGCGTATGCTTAGATGCGCTATGAATTGCTCTTTCAGGAACTCTCTAATATTCGAAAATTGGTGTTTAACAACAAGTCCATTAAGGCGGTCAAAAACAGCGCGCATCCATAATTTTACACCCTAATAAATGCCAACATTTTGATATGAGGGAATTTTGAATCGTTAATATCGCTGCTCTAATACTCAAAGGGATCAATGGAGAATGGCTGTTTATGCGCAAGGTATTCGTCTACTTCCTAAAATAGTTGCGGGTTAATGGAAGTGCTTTATAGTATAATATATCTAACCTCAACAGTTATACAGCTACATATACCCACCGCCATGGCTTTTGTTCATGAAAGCTAAGGTGATTGATTAGATGTCCATGAAAGCAGATTGTTCCTCGGATGCCTTACTGCAGATAATTTTACACAGTCGTCATTATTATGTGTATCACCTGCTATATATTGCGAGAAAGTTGTGTAGAGCGGGAAAAGTACGCATTTCAGACACTATTCGACCTATTAACGAAATGGATCCTAACGGTTTTTTTGGGTTTTTTCGTTAATTCGTTAATTCGTTACGTTAGGCCAAAA
>KN726770.1:15980-35429 GCA_000816745.1 Ancylostoma duodenale
GAAATTTCTGAAATAATTTCTGGAAAAAAAAGGGTCCAGAAATTTCAGAGGTGTAGTGATTTTTAGAAAAAAGTCTGGAAATTTCTGAAATAATTTCTGGAAAAAAAAGGGTCCAGAAATTTCAGAGGTGTAGTGATTTTTAGAAAAAAGTCTGGAAATTTCGGGAAGATCTACTAGAAACAAAAAGGTCTGGAAATTTATAACTTGAAGAAAAAAAGCCAGGAAATTTCTGAGCTTCTAATATTTTTGATATGTGTAATTGTGGAAGAGTTCATCAAACTCTTGCTGTTCTCCCCATAGTCTGTAAAACAGGAGCAAATTTAATCTCGTGCAATATTGGGAGATTAACTTACGGATTCGCAGTATAAGCGCACTGAACAAACGTTTTTCCTATTGCCTTGCATGTCTGGACTCCACATCCCACTTTTGTTGTTTTATCATACGCCATCTGCAGTGCACATCACATCGGTTTCTAGAAAAAAAAAGAGAATCCATACGTTTCTGGAAAAATCCATACGTTGACATAATCTCCGAGAGGCTTGTCCTTCATGTCAGCTTCCACGTATTTGTTGTCTGGTACTCCGGTTTTCGCTAGAGCGCTCCACCACTCATCTATTACCTGAAGTGTTCAATTTGCATGGAAGCAATGACCCTTCTTCAATGAGGACTTGAAGTAAAAACTGCATTGTGGCATCGAATATACTCCTTGAAAAGTATAAGACCCTCTGCCGCCGCAGCTCTGATGGCACTGCCGTAGAAGCGATGCGAAGCCGAATATTAAGACCCTTTTTTTTTCCTCTACCGGACGACTTTGGACCGTTCTTGTCCTTCAGTTTTCTTCAATGCTTCCTTGTTCACTAACAATGGAAGTGAAATATACTAACCCAGCAGATCGAAATGAAACCTGTTTGGTTTGAAGCTCAAGGTGCCACAGCACATATGTCATTTATGCCCTAATGTACACAGTGTGCAGTGTACTATGTACAAACTTCTAAGACGCTGCGTAAACGATTATCGGACACTTACCACCCGCGGCGCGTCAGGCCCGTATACAGCAGTAGAAGAAAAGTGCTGCTCCCAGTCTTTCCTCGATAAGGATACCTTAGCTTTGATCGAAAGTGATGAAAAATATGTTGTAGTGATCCAGGGCATCTTTTGAACCACGTACGGCTGTTTTGGAATAGGTCCAAAAAGGCAAAACGGCCTGACGCTGCGCGGTAAATGTCCGTGGACGTGCGTAAACCCACTGAGTGACTGAGTCGGTAACGATCTGGACTATTACATGGACGTACACGGGTTCGGATCCGCAGTTCTCACTCTTTTGCCTTTTTGTGTTGCCGTTCTCAGGGTCCAAGGGCAAAATGGTATGCATTTTGCAGCATCATAATGGGGAAAGCTCCTTTATGTGTCATTTAAATCTGCTTTGTTAACCAGCTGTGCTTCCCTTCTGTGGTATGAGGTGAGATGAAGGAAACAATAAAGAATCATGCGTATTTTGGGGATTAGAGTGGTTTAAAAAATCCCAGCTTCAAGCAGTTTCTCCAGACATCGCACTCTCGTTCACACTCAAGAGCAAGCACCAGAGTTCGATGTCACTGTTCTTCACCGGTTTCTCGAAAATCCTCTGGAGCGAAAGATGATGGAAGCAGTGGAGATAAGGAGGCGAACTCCAGAAATCAACAGCAAAGGCGAACAACTTGAGACATTGAGACTGATCTCATTGTGCTTATAGTCCATTCAACCGGTAGTTGGTACTGGTAGAATGAGCATGGACTGAGACGCGGTCGTTTTCAATCAATATCAGATATGCTTGATAGTGCACAACCGCACAGCCTACCTTCAGTTCGTGAATGCACCAATACCGACTCCTTTCTGAACCACCTGTATAAAAGCTCATTGTTCCATCTGCAGTTGTCTCAGTTGCTTCTCAACGGCTGTTTGGTGAGACGCTCTTGTCCATATCTGGTTGTCCTCCTCGCTCACGTACCATGTATTGTATATTGTAGACTTGATAAAGACGTTATTACGCCGAAAGCTCGTCGGATAAAAAACGCTTCAATTCGGGAGTTTCAACAGTGTGAACAAGTCGAAATGAAATATGAGGCTTCGCGACGGAAGAATGCTGCAAATCCCAGCTTGTAAAGATTTCCGCGGGAATTTGAAGCCGTTCGACTGTAGGAAGCTCGTATGCGGAGGTACATAGATACCAGTAACAACATACCGCTTTGAGAGCACTCTCCCTTGACTCTTCGAATTTTGAGTATTGCTTGAAATTGAATGGCTGTGTAAGTGTTGGAGTTTGACAGTCTTTGAACTTCTCCATTATTTTATTCTCAACATCGCAGTCATATTTCTAAAAGTGATTTTTCTTGTGTATTGGTCATAAACTGTCTAAATATATTCCAAACCAATTGTATCATTGCTGCCGCTGGTTTGGCGTATCCAATTTTGCCATCTTTAGCCCAACCAGATGCCAACAGTCCCCTGCAATGTTTAAACGCGAAATCTCCCAGATTGTTTGGGTCTGATGTGAAGGAAATGTAGTTACCTGTAGTAGTTGTGCATGTATAGAGCTGTGTTTCTGAGCTCGTCCGTCATTAGGGCGGAGTTTGCAAGCTTACATTCGTTACTTATCACCAATGCTGGAAACCGAAAATCAGAAAGTAGAATAAAAACGCTTAGGCGTGCTATGCATAATGAACGAGCAAATTGATCCAATAGACCTAACAAGGGAAGTGCAAGATGCCAGGCTCGGAGATCGGAATGAAACCTATCTGGCTTGAATCTTTGTTTGAGTAGGTGCTACACCACTGTTTTGTTACTGCCCTCGACTCCAAGGAACAAAAAAAAAACAAGAATGCGAAACGGGTGCTCATGATGGGCTCCGAACTCTCGGTCCTATGCCTAACAGTCCAGTATCTTCACCAATCGGCCACCCCGTCCTTGACGGTGCGCAGGAACGCATATGGTGTGATGTGGTGGGATTTATATCTTTTGAAACCGAGGGCAATAATGAAATACATAATGTAGTACCTACTCAACCAGAGATGCAAGACAGATATTTTCCATTCCGATCTGCCAGCCGAGCCTCTTGCACCTCCTTTGTAAGACGCATTTGGAAGAACTTTTTTCAAATGAAGCATCGACACCCGGACTTTGCAGTGAAACCAGAAGCAAATTTTAGTTGAAACAACGATCTACCTTGGTGAGAATCCAAGGCATAGATGGTGCTGGAAAAGGTCGAACAGGCTTGGACTCTTCAACAGTGTGATGTTTTCTTCCAGAGGTTATATCCCAAGCTAGCTGTTGATACTACTTCACAATTTTTGGGCCTGGTATCAGATGAACATGCCTCAGACGAAGCAGAGAGCCCTATGAGTTGTTGTTAATGGGTTCGAAATAAAATTTGGGAAAGACGAAACCGATTAGCATTGACGGTGACGGTGATTTGTACTGGAAATGAACGGTGATACAACCCGTGGTGGTGCAGGAAAAGTTTTAGCTAAGATTTAAAATTAAATTTTAAATCAAGTTTTAGAAAGAGGTTTGAACGGGTGTGAGGTGGTCTAAGGCGGTTTGGAGCGTGAATGGATGAACTTGCACCACTTTCAGGCCTCTGAAGACGACGTTGAGTCGAAACGTTAGGCCGTAATAAACGTGTCCTTATAACAACCTAAGTGGCACAGAAGAGCTATCACGTACAATTTCAGCTTCGAGTTTGGAAATTGACTGGAAGCGCCGAAGAGAAACCCCAAGAAGCGATGGAGAGTTATAACTTGGATAGGATACGGATATTTGAGCAGAATCTGAGAATAAGTAACAGAAATGAGCGTTTGGGAATAAACGGTCACCTTATGTCCTCTTATTTTTCAAGCCTCAGAACGCAAAGTAAAGTAGGAGGGTCAGGCCAACAAGCAGTGCCTGAGGCAAAGAGGTACAGCTAAGTAGATATTTTTGTGTTTGATTCGCCTTATTTATGTGCAATTATCCTTTTATTGCAACTATGATTTCGTCATTGAATACCGCCCATCTGGTCTGCAGCGGCTCAGACGTTCTACGCGGCGCCTCACAGGCATTGCCGGCATTGATGTGTTGACTAGGTTTTCCACCAATTTTCTTTGTCTGAATTTTCAGTCCGAAATGCGTGAATCAGCGTGGTACCAGACCTAAGCAAAACTTCATCACTGTTAGGGCCCGACAACTACAGCATCCATTTGATCAACCGCGCCGCATAAGTGGTGCAGCGCGGCAGACCAGATGGGCGGCATCCAGCACTGTATATTCAATCATATCATTTCATATAGCTGCATTTATTGCTTTCTCTACAACACGTTCATGTTCATGCACTAGTATTGACCCAGAAGCGTAGCAGCGTCCCTTGTAGAACTTTTCTGTGAGTAACTCACGCGTGAGTTCTTTTTGGCATAAAGCGTCTACGCAAGTTGAGACGCCATTGACCTGAGGGCAGTCGGCACATGTTGTTGCGGCAGTAGCGTATAAGTCTGCAGGAGCTGGCTTAACCTGTGCAGGACTGAAATGCTAATAATTCTTGCTGATCATGTAGTTTTCAGAAATTCCACATACTCTTTATTATAGAAGCAGACGATGTAGAGTTCACCGGAACATCTCTGGTAGCTGCATCCAACTCCATCAGTTTCTTGGTAAGCCATCTATATAGTTAACGGTTCGAATCATTTTCTGGCATGTCATGCCTACAAAGGCTTTTACCGAAACCAAACCTACCATGTTGAACTTACTGTTACCCGCAACATAGGCATTACCAGTAGCACCCGTTTGCTTCTTTGCTCCTTCCTTCCATACGTTCCTTATAGCAGTTTTCGCAAGTGTTGTCGGGTCGCAGTCGCCACTTATTTTTGCTCTGAGAGGAGATTTTATTTTGACGCAATTTATCTCTGGAAAGACACATAGAACTGAATGATGTCCGATACTTTATCACTACTGTTCCGTAGTTGGTCGGTGGGACTGGTGCTGAGCTTCCACAATTTGCTGCCTGTGTTTGGGCTACCTCCTCTGTAGCACAGTCCCATTGCTGAAACAGAAATCAGAACGGATGCAAATTGATGGAATTCACATCCTTATGCTTTTTGCACCTGTCCTGCGGCGGACTTCTGTATTTAAATCACAAAGAAAAGTAAATAAGTATGGGCAAATTCTTGAAGTTTCATCCGGTTCTAGTCAGATAGCCTGACTGAAATGCTTACAGAGGTACTTTTTTTAGCAGAATGTAGCTTAAAAACCGAATTTAGCCGCAATGAGTGGGCAGAAATCATGTCGTAGATATAATTCTTCGCAAACGGCACAACAACAGATGATGAAAGCGAGATGAAAATCGCTAACTGAATATGGCAGAACGCATTCACATAGAAATTACTAGAACTCCCACCCCCCCCCCCCCCCCTCCACACATCGAAGACATTTCCCTCTCGAGCTTCACCTTTATTAACGATACTATAGATGGTTCGAGATTAATCGTGACCGTATACGATGAATATGTTTTGGGAGGATGTTCGAAAGCATCCACAAAAGAGATGCGGCTGCTGGTGTTTGCAAGAAATCTTCAGAGCAGGAAGCCAAGAATCACCCTACCCTCACCCTTACGGACGCCATTTTGTTAGTCCTTTCTATTAATGAAAAGTTGTAAAGAAGTATTAGGTGTTAACATAAGTCCTTGCGCTTTTTTTAGTTGCGATTTTTTCTGCCCCATTGCCATTTTTCTCTAACATGCACTATATGTTCTGAAAGCGCTTTTCTTTCTCTACAAGAACACTATTAAGCGTTTTGAATTACTTGATTTTTAGGCCTATGAAGAAAAATCAACTTTTTTGCTGCCGACTCGAGGAAAAATCAAATTTTTTTGCTTGTATACAGTAGAGACCAGGAAGCATCCCATAGCGTTTGAGCATGTAAGCTCTGCAAAATATAAACGCGGAAGAACATCATCAGTGGAACTGTTGGAGCGCTAGTTTGACGATTTTTGGAAGGTAGGGTCTGACGTCACCATGGGGTGAGATGACTAGACTCTCGCCTTTGGATTTCTTTTAGAAGAATTACCTCAGATATTTGGTAGTTTTGAGAAGTTTGATGTCCATCTAGACCATACAATTCCTTTGAAGCGATTCCCGGGTCATCATGCAAGAAACTTGTTCGGTCGAAGTGGTTAGAGTCATCGAGACCAAACACGTCTTTTTTGATCTCGGGAAATGGCTGATGACCTGTCATTTCAAGCAAAACCTCTCCTTCATACTTAGCACAGGTCATTTGGCCAGTTGTGATGGCCTTCCGAGCTTCAAATGGTTGACAGGATAGGTGGTTTTTCGTTGCGCTGTTTTTTTATTGACTTGTTGCTCTACTTCGCAGGCTTAAAACGCGGGTACACCACCTCTTTAAGAAAAACTCATCATTCTTGTAGAGGAAGAAAAGCGCTTTCGAATCGTTGTATGACTTGTACCTAAAAGATTGCAAATGGATGGAGAAAAGTGCCTCCGAAAAAAAAGCGCAAGGACTTATGTTAACACCTAATATTATACTTCTCACGCACCAGTTGATTCATTTTTGCAGCTTTCGGGAGAGTGCCAGTTTTTCCCTGTTGCTCACCATTGGCTAGTGTTCTTCTGTTCTTATTGTGAAGTACCAATATCGCTTCTCTCCACTCGTCAGTGATGAGAGTGTTTTTGCAATTGAATGCTGAGGAGAGGTTATTCAGTTTCACTGAGTGTTGTGCTATTTTTTCCAATATTTAGCTTGTTTATTTTTGAAAAAATTGAAAAAAAACCTTACCCCTGGTCGCGAAGGCATTCGTAGATAGTTGGAGAAGGGTCAAAACGACCGTCTAAAGGCAATGATAATGCTGCATACTGTACTATACTCATCCTGGAGTATAGCACTTTTTGCCCGCTACCGCGGCGGCGTTGGTTCGGATGCATATGGATTGCGAGCCGGCAGCCACGCGCTTGCGTCGCCTTGTTAGTAGTCGATATATATGACGACCAGTGTCGCCGCGGCCGCAGTGGCGAAAATGCTATACTTCTCGGTAAGTATAGCAGCAGATTGATGAGGATGTCGTGGCTGAAGCGTTTTCATGAAATAGGTTCGAAGTGAAAACTCACCACAGAAGCTGTGACCATCACCATTGGATGGGAAGGTGAATGTGACACCATGCCCACCTACCATCCTTTTATGTCGGTCAAACATTTGTAGAGTCACGTATGAACTCTGTTAGTGGATGGTAATTTTTTATAGCAGATAAAGCACCACCCACCCTCGCATAACATTTTGGATCAATTTCTTTTCATCGCTTCATCCAGAAGGACATTTCCTCGCAGAGGTTTTTCTTCTGCAAATGATCAGTCCTGTGTATGAGGGAGAACATTGCAGAGTGTCTGCTACACTGCAGAACTCTGTACCCCTGATGAGTCCTGGCAAATGGCCTTTTTTTAAGATGCAAAACATTTTTTTTTGTGGTGAGGTAGCTGAGAAAATAGCGAAGGAAGTGGTTCTACAAATTTTCATTATGGTGGTCGATCGACTATTCTGAATGCAGCCCGTCTCAAAATTGGCAGATGGTGCGCGTGGCGGGACCATTTCGTTACTCTCACTTGGAGCTAGCAAGAACGGCATCCTTCGTCTGGGTCATGCCGCGCACTTCATGAGGCGTTGGTGCCGCACACGCGGTCTACCAGTAATTTGGGAAGAAGTTGTACATAAACGTACAGTCCATGTCGAAAAGGTAGACGGATCGCGCGTGCTGTTTCACAGCGTTGGGGCCGCAGAATCACGCCGGGACCTACACGACTCTCTCACTTGTAGCGTGCTCTCTCCACATCCGTCTTTCAGGGCCCAGCGCGTTTCTGCAGTAACGGAATCCGTCTATCTTTTTGAGAAGGACTATACAATAGCTCAAGATTCTCGCTTTGTATAGGATAGCATTACAGTAGCAAATTTTCGAAGCTGCAACCTAGTTTACATAATCTCATGTTTCATATCACTGCTTTGCTACAAAGCGCACAACAGGAAGACATGTACAGCAAGGTTTTTGCATGAATATTTCGAAACCGCTACTGTACCAATTGTTCCAGAACATTCCGTGCGTCAATGCTTTTTTTGGTGACATTATCTGCCGCTCTTTCCCCACTCATCATTCCCAATTTTTCATTATTAAAAGGCTTCGAATACAGTTTCCGTTTGTTCAAAAATTAACGTTACATACAGGAAACTCCAAACGGACGCGGGCAAAGGTCGGAAGCGCGGCGCGGCTCTCTCGGGTAGAGACGTGGGCGCTTAGTATGCTGAGCTCCCGTGTCTTTGCCCAAGAGAGCCGAGCCGCGTTCCCGACCTTTGTCTGCGTCCATTTGGAGTTCCCTGTAAGTAGCAAGCCTAACGTTTCAATTATGCCTCAAATCGGAAAGAGCTGCCTTCGCTCGATGTGCTTCTATGAGTGGCTTCGCTGCATTTCTGAGGCAAGGACGGGTGCTAAAATTAACGCTGCATTTAACGAGACCCTCGTTAACGAACGCAAGGTACGCCAACTGTTCATTTTCTTCAGGGAGGGAGAAACGGACTTTGAAGATCAGCCTGCTCGCCGACCACAGTCACTCGATACCTCAGCTCTGCTCACTGATATCAAGGATAATCCGGAAGTGAGTGTGATCTAGCCAGCAGGCTTGGATGCAGTCAGCGGACAGTAGGAAACCATCTCCATGAGCTTGGCTACCGGGAAATTTTAGCAAGATGGATCCCTCACCAAGTGACCGACCATGCAAGGATGAGCCGGCTGACCATCTGCCTATCTCTCATTCTCCGCTCATGCCGCAAATAGTTCCTGGGAGGTCTGGTTACAAGAGATGAGAGTGGATCCTCTACGACTCCAGCGCCGCTGTGCCGTCTGGCTCCCTCGAGGAGAAGAGCCGCCAACCTAGCCGGAAGCCGATGTCCACCCCAAGAAGGTCCTCCTTTGCTGCTTCTGGGATTCCGAAAGAATACTGTACTACGAGCTGCTCCCACAAGGCAAGACCGTCACCGCTACCACATACGTCAATCAATTTTAGTATCTAGCTGATTCGCTCCGAGAAAAGCAGCACAGAGGGACTTCGGTACACCTCCCCTCATGACAACCCTCGGACTCGCATTGCTATCGAGACGCAGTCCAAACTAGCCGACACATAACTCACCCATAGTCTCCTTACCTAAGCTCGTCTGTTTAGCATTTGTTCCGTCCTCCCATGGTTTTCCTTTCGGAGGAATACCGTGCTAGATCTGATGATGTCGAAACGGCGGTTGCTGAGTTCTTCGCCTACCAGACCCCGCATTTCTGGGAGAAGGGAATCAGTATCCTGCGCGATAGGTGCAGCATCGTCATAGCTATCGATGGCGATTATATTGTTGATTGAGTATGTTGTTGAAGAAAGTTACAATAAAAACGAAAAAGACGAAAATTTCGGAATTAGTTCCTCGCCAACCTAATAGCTCACGAGATGTCGGGAACCGACGGTCGTTCCGCGGAGCCACCGTCGCTTGCCATAACTTCTTCAGAACAGCCCAAATGAAGGCGATTTGGTCACTATTGATTTGTCTCGAGGAGATCTCTCAGGTGACCTACTGGGTGTAGCGGAAAACTTTTGGACTACTGGCTTTCAACGCACGTGTTTCCGCTATTACTATATACTATCATTGCACTGCATCAATCGATATATGGATCACTTGGAGAGATATTTTCTCTTTTGAATTTCTAATTTTTTGTGCAAACTTCACCTTTTTCTTCAACCTTCAACGTCTGATGTACTCCGCTGAGGTGGTTTATAGTTGTGGCGGTGAGCTTGCAGAATCTCGAACATAATAACTACTCTCCATACTCATCTATCAGTCGATTTTTCTTGATAGCAATAACACTAATGGGAAACACTTGAAACTAGGGCAACTGGCACTTTTGATTCAAGAGAAGCAGAAGAATCTGGAGATACCCTCAAGATGTGCACTACAACCTTCCCAAATTGTTGTTGTTAAAGGGAAAGCGTTAAGATGAACACTTTATTGAGAAATAACTTTGTGCATGTGCTTGCTTTCGTTCCTTATTGTTGTACACACAAGGCACCAAGCCGAGAACATGTCATTCCCGCTTTTCTGCAACCGGAGCAAGCCCTTCTTTTAGCGATTTTGTAGATCGGGTCTTCATCATCGATAAGCCTGAAAATGAATGGTATGTTCTTTATTCTTCCAGTCAAGTAGGGTGGAAAGGGTGCAAAGCTATAGATGCGCGCTGTCTTTCACCTTCTCAATGGACGCGTTAATGAACACCTTTCCTCAGGTATTTAATACTGGCTGAAAGAGCAATTAATGGCCCATCTGGTGACATATGAATCACCGAGCAGTCCATTTCCATCACTTTCACAGTCGCGCATTTATAGTCTTACACCCTAATATATTAATTTCTAAAGAAACATTCAAGGAATTTCCGGACTTTTGGTGTTTTTGGTATGGGTAGCTGTGGGAGAGCGCATTAAACTTCTACGTTTCATCCGTAATCTTTTCGAAACTGGGATAAATTTGAGTCGGGATGCAGCATTGGGATTACCCAAGATAAATGTGTAGACACCAGTGTAAACTATAGGTAAGTTGAGGGCTGTGGACACGTTCATCCTGGATAATCTCATTGAGCGCACTACCCTCGGAGTATGTAATGTGCAAATACTGCAGGGTTAACTTACGTATCCACGGTATATCCGCACTGAACATATGTTTCTCCTGTTTTCTTGCACGTCTGAACTCCGCACCCTACTTTCGTTGTTTTATCATACGCCATCTGCAGTGCACATCACAACGGTTCGCAAAAAAAAGAGATCCATATGTTTCTGGAAAAATCCATACGTTCACATAATCTCCGAGAGGCTTGCCTTTCATGTCAGCTTCCAAGTATATGTTGTCTGGTACCCCGGTTTTCGCCAGAGCGCTCCACCACTCCTTTATTACCTGAATTGTTCAGTTTGTGCGGAAGAGGAAGCAGTGACTCTGATCCAACAAAAAGTGAACGGCCACATCATTGAAACTGGAGAGAATAAAGTATGTCAAGGCGCGTTAGATATGCTTCTTGAGGAGTATTGTATCCTCTGTCGCCGTCGCTGTCGTAGCAGTGCCGCAGAACCGATGCGATAGCGGACAAGGTACTCCTCGAGAAATATGGCTGAAGATTAGGACATATTTCTTTTCTTGTTCTAGACGACTTCGAACATTTTTTCCTCTTCCTCCTGTTATCCCGTTTTCACTAACAGTGGTGGTGAAAGAGGTTAACCTAAGCTTCTCTCAACAAGATGCTACAATACATATACATATACGTCTTTTCGCCATAGGGTCCTGAAGATTCTGACTACACTTCTATGGGAGTTCGTGCCCCAGGTGTAGGCTTGCTGAAAGGCTGAGTAGGTAACGAATTGGGTTGTGCTCATGGGAAACGCTAATAAGTTTGTACTTCACCAATGCTCCTTAGTTTGCATTTTTGCCGTTCACAGGACCCCCGGAAATTGATATACATGCTGTGGTACCTTGTTAGGCAAAGCTTCAAATCAGGTTGGTTCCATTTCGATGTGGTGATTTGTGTGCTCTGCTTCCTTTGTAAGCTATGAGTGTGATACCGAAAATTACATGAATGTCTGGATTACAGATAGTGTTTTCGCTTCCCCTGATTATGATTTAGGGTGCATTTCTGTTTTACACGGAATCCATGCGGAATCTTTGAACTATAGCAATGATATGGAGATGAATATTGGTAACAATGTACCTCTTTGAGAGCATTCTCTCGTGAAACATCGTATTTTGGGTATCTCTTGAAATTGTACGGGCTTGCAATCGCAGCAGGGTTACAGTCCTTCAAATCATCCATTATTTCATCCTCAACATCGCAGTCGTATTTCTGAAAATAAGTGTTATCTATAGGTGACGAATTAAGCTATCTGAATAACTTCCGAACCAATTCTATCATAGCTGCCGCTGGTTTCGCATATCCAAGTTTACCATCTTTAGCCCAACCAGATGCCAACAGTCTCCTGCAATGTTATCCTTTGACAAACGCGAAATTTTCTGGAAATCCATGCTGTTCGGGGTTGATGGTCACAAAATTTAGTCACCTGTAGTAGTTGTGCATATACAGAGCTGTGTATCTGAGGTCGTCCGTCATTTCATCGGCGTTTGTGTTTGCTCCACATTCTTTATGTATCAGCAGTGCTGGAAACTAGTAATAAAAAGGAAGAATTTATGAAGGGCTCACGGTTGGCAGTGCTAGCAAAGTAAAGGGGCTAATTGATCGAAAAGGTTCAAGATATTCGAACAAACACTTTTTCAGTGGGATATCGACATCCAGGCGCTGCATGAAACCAGAAGTCAGTGTCAGTAAAATTAACGATCCACCCGATTACAACTCTAAGTGCTAGATGGTACTGGAGTGACGACCAAACAAGATTGCGCTTTTTAACAGTGCGAGGCTTCTTACTAGAAGTCATATCTCAAGATAGGTGTTGAGGTCATTTCACAATTTTCCGACCTGGCATCAGAAGAATATCCGTCAAACGACGCAAATTGCTGGGTTCGTATAAAATGTGTGGAAGACGAAATCGATTCGAATTGACGGTGACGGTGAACTTGTGCAGGTTATGAATGGTGGTACAATCCAGGAGGTGGATTAGTTCCCGAACTAGGAACAGTTGGGTAAAGATGGGTCTATCGATGTGGTGGTGCAGGAAAAGTTGTTCCGAATATGGAAATTGTCTGGAAGCGCCCCTAAAACCAAGAATATGGCAAACCATAATTGGAGGTCGAAGTTAAATGCGAGGAACCCCAACTGATCAGCACTGGCAGTGGCGAGGAAGATGTACTGGTCGTGAACGGTGATACAATCCACTATCTGTATAAGTTCGGCACTTAGAATGTATAATATATTGTGTAGAAATGGGTCTGGCCAAGTAGCGGTGAAAGACAAGACCTGCTTTGCATGGAACAATTGAAGAAAGGGAGCAGGGTTTCTCTATGACAGGAAATGCTAGGATGCGCATAGAGGCAAGATGTATCGTACCACACTTGTGAGACCAACCCTCACCTACAAAAGTGAGTGCAGGCCATTAAACGAAGTGGAAAAAACGAAACCGAACACAGCCGAATTGCCATTGCGCAGATGGTGTTGCTGGATAACTTGTTTAGACAAAATGTGAAACGTGCAGGTACGAAGAAAGAAGCGAATCAATCCAACAGAAGTTACGATCACGGCGCTTCAGATATTGTGGACATCAAGAAGAGGCTTTCAATAATTTGCCCATTCTCAGTAAGAAATGTGAGGCAAAGTAGCCAAGAGGAGCTACAAAAAAGAAGCAAAAAGAGGCATGGAAAACCATAATCAAAAAAGACCTGGAAGAGCTTCGTGATGCAAAGGAGGATATTCGAGGAGGATATTCGGTATCACATTTTCACAATGAAAAGCCCTTACAGCGAATTCCGCAACCGAACGGAACAAATACTGCAGAGAAGGAGAAGATTTTGGATTTGCAAGCGGAATTCCACATGAGTAACGAAATTAAGCATTTGGCTATTACTAACCACCTTGTGCCAGTCTCTGAAGACGACCTGAAGTTGCAGACCCAGACTCATAAGCCGTGCTCAAGTAGCAACTTGTGAAGTGAAGAGATAATTTAGTGGATGTTCTTTTTTTTATTGCGCCAGTCAAAAGGCACTCGATAGATCAGATCAGCCGCCCGCCAAGAAGACCCGCCACGATTAAAGCGGGAAAGAAGAAGTGACGACTGGAGCGATCCATGCATTGACATTCATTGTTTTTTTTTTGCTACCTTGTGGACCGCTTCTCCGGAGTGGCCTCTCCTTTCCTAGTTTTCTTTGCTATATGTTCACCATGTTGTGATTTGAATGAGTGTTTAATTACCCAATTGTGAGGTGTGGCATTTGCAACGGTGTATCCGCTTGACCTTACCTCAATTTGTACTTGATCGCTTATCCGTAGCCGACTGTTCACGCCCACTGGAGGAACCACCAAACGGATTACAAGTTGGTTTGTTTATGACATTCAACTCACTAATGTAGGCTTGCGAAAAGGTGCTATTAAGGAATGTTAGCTATGCTTGACAAAGTAATGCACTCACTGATCGTTTGGTACGTTCATATATCGAACCGATTGGCTCGCACAACATACAACTGACAGGAGGAAGACGAGAGAAGCAAGCAAGGGGGGGGGGGACAGATGCCAGCGCGAAGGGGCTAAAGAGGCGTTGCCCGCAGATCTCACTCATGACACCGATGCCGTTTGCAGATGCCTGTCACTTATTCGCTGTTTGTGTCGTAATCACTATATTTACTATGTTATTCCCGCAACCTCAATTACATACTTACTGACTAGAAGCGTGCAATATTCTTTCGTAAAAGTCATCTGTGGGTAACTCACGCCTGAGTTCCGTTTCACATAGAGACCTTACACATGTTGAGATGCCGTTGATCGTGGGGCAGCCATCACATATTGTTGCAGTACTATCATATAAGTTTCCGGGAACTGGTACAAGCTTTGCGGGACTGCAACGAGAATGATTTTGTTGATCACGCGGTGTCCTGATAAACTACGAAGTTAAGAAACTCGTACTCTATATTATAGAAGCAAACGATGTAGAGGTTACGGGAGCATCTCCGGTAGCTGCATCCAATTCCATCAGTGTCTTGGTAAGCCATCTAAATATAGGACGGTTTCCATTCTTCTCTAACATGTAATCTTCGCAAGAACTATTAATGCGACCAAACTCACCATGTTGAATTTAGTGTTGGCCGCATCGTAGAGATTACTCGCTTGCTGTGCTGCTCCTTTTTTCCAAGCGTCTCTTATTGCAGTTTTCGTAAGTGCTGTCGGGTCACAGTTGCCTCTTATTCTCATTCTGAGAGCAGACATTTTATTTTAATACAGTTTATTCCTAGAAGTTGATATGGAACAGAACGATTTTCGTTTAAAGTACTTTGTCGCTATTGTTCCATAGCCGGGCGGTGGGACTAGTGCTTGTCGTCCACATTTTGCTACCTCTATTTGGGCTATCTCTTCTGTAGCACAGTCCCATTGCTGAAACAAATGAAAATATGTACAGATCGATTGAATCTACATTGTACGCGTCTTCTTTGTTGCTGTAATCGTATTTTGAATTTTTCAAAAAGATTTCTCCTTTTTATTGCAGTCTGAGGTGCTGAAGAACTACATACACAAGAACTACAGACGAGAAAAACCTTGCGTTGCGGTCATTCATGGCCAGATGTGTGCTGTCATATGCAGATTGTGACGCTGATACCAAATCTTCATTACCTTTGTCTACAGCAGTACCGTTTGTGAAGATTTACGTGATATGAATACTACCTGCCTAGAGCGCCAAAATTTGATTTTTGGAATGTACTCACTTACAAGATCTAACGAAATTATATCAAATATAGGCAAGATTTGAAAATTCTTATTGCATTTGGACATGTTCTTTTTTTTTGGCAAAACATAGCTTGAGAGCCAACTGTCATCACTTTGGGTAAAGCGGAAATCATCTCATGTATACTGGCGCGCCGCGCCATGTTCTGCAACATCTAATTGTATGGGTGTTGTAGTGCCTATTTATCGTTTTTGAGAGGTTCCCTGTCCCTTTCGTGCTTTCCATAGCCGTATTCGAATTTCACAGGGCCACTTACCCTTGACCCAACAATGCCTAATCTGATGAATTCTATTAACAGGTAAATGATTTCGTAGCACAGCTTAGTCAATCATAATAGGGCATGGACGGGCTAGATTTGTTTTAGAAATGGGTAAGCTGCTTCTGACACGCGAGACCATTTCACCTCCATACTACCACCATACTCGAGATCAGCACATGGAAGGCTACACATGGCACAAAGCCAAATCGCGTGGGAATGTGACTACTAGACCTCGTAAGAGCGTCAACCATTGGGCTAAAATGAACGATTTCCACAAGATCAGCCCGCTGGCTCTAATGCTCTCGGCTGAGATGGAAAGCTGGGATGAAAAGTTACGAAGGAGTACGTTACACCCACCAGTTGATTCATTTTTGCAGCTTTCGGGAGGAGTGCACTCTCTCCACGTTGTTTACCATCGGCTACTTTTCTTCTGTTCTGATTATGAAGATTCAATATGGCTTCTCTCCACTCATCCGTGATGAGAGAGTTTTTGCAATTGAATGCTGAAATGAGGTTATTTAGTTTCACTGACTGTTCGATTCTGCAATATTCCCAATAATTAGCTTGTTTATCCTGCGAAAATTCATTGTGTTATTATCTCAAGTAAAAGAAGAGAGCTTTACAAATTTCTGTCATGTAATGATGAAATATGAGTAGAGCTACTTCTCATAAGTTTCCCATGAAAGCTAATCGATTTTTCATGAAGAGCTAAGAGTAAACCTTACCGGTTGTCGCGAAGGCATTTGTGGACAATTGCAGAAGGGTCAGACCGACCGTCTAAAAATGATTATGCTACTGCCACACTCTTCAAAGACATTGGTTTTGATGCGCATTGATTGCGAGCCGGCAGCTACAGCGCCAGCCACTCCTTGTTCGCAATCGATATGTATGGAGAGCAGTGCCGTCACGGCAATAGCATCGAAAGTGCCACACTTGTCGACAAGTATAGTAGCAGCTTTCTTTGGGTATGGCACATCGCACCCGTCGTCGCCGGCCGTCAACATCTATCTACTATATCCTTCATGGGCAAGGGGTCGCATCGGCACGACGCGCCAATAATCGATACGCATCAGAATCGATATAGTACGGGCGATGGCGGCGCGTGGTGCCATACTCCACGTGGTGTGTATGCGTGCAGTGGAATAGCCTATGAGTGGAGACTTACCACAGAAGCTGTGATCACCACCATGAGATAGGAGAGTGGATGGGACACCACGCCCACCTAGCTCCATTTATTGCTAATCGAACAGTTGCAAACTCACATATAAACTTCATTGGTGGATATTGATTTTGAATATTGCATATGAAAACACCAAACGTCGTAATTTAGTCGGAACATCACATCACATGTCAAGTAGCATTTTGGATAAATATTTTCTTTTTTTGCGTCTGGAGGGGGGAGGGGTGCTCTAGTATAATATTTTTTTTGCTGTGGAATTGCTTTTCCAGCAGCAATTGGTAAGCTTGTGTTTATGCTTTGTCGGCTACTGCTCTCCCAAATCAACCTACTTATGTTCAGGAACAACAGTGAAAAATGCACTACTGCAGTAACGTTCCAGAACTTCGAGCTAGTTTGTAATATTCTATGTTTTATAATCACCCTTTCGCAACAAACTGCAGAACAGCTACATATACAGGCATAGCAGAGTTTTTCCACGAGTACTTTGAAATACTACTGTATAGATTGTTTTGGAATTGTCACAGTCACATGAATCAGTGCTTTTCTTTCGTGACATTATTAAATCCTCTCCGCTTGCACTGGGCAATCTAACATTTTGCATTATTTAGCGGTTTCAAACACAGCTTCACTGTGCTCAAAAATTTGGAAATCAGAATTGAAACATATATTAGGGTGTAAAACCAATTCGCGCTATTGATGCTCAACTGTCTAAAGGAGCTCAAAGAGCAATTCTTCGCGCATCTATAGGTATGGTCTGTTAGCTCACAGAAGGCACCTAATCCGACTTTGTCTACATTTACAACTTTGCCCGCAGAATGCGTATGGAACAGGCCCCAGCACAGGTCTCCCCAGGGACAAGCTGGGCTTCGTAAAAGGATCGAAAAGCAAAAGGGGCTTCGTACTGAAGTCCGGGGCGGAGCCCCGAAGAAAAATTGTGGTTTTGTTACTTCTAAGGAAGGCATCACGTTCATCAGGCGAGATAGGGGTATTAAATAAGTTAAGTGACAGATTCATTGAGCATGGAGAGGCTACTCTTGCAATAGAGGCAACTGAGGTCGAAAAACGGCTTGCAAGGAGTCTTCTCGCGTTTTGAGCGGCCAGGCGACTGTTCGGTGCAAGTATTCCGATTGGAGTATATATTCTCCATACACCTTAGGAATTAAGGATTCCTGCTCAGTCTAAACGCAACCAAACGACATGATATCTTCACTAACCAAATAACTAAAGGAGCACTACAGCTGTTTGAACAGACGAATAAAATGTGTGTACCGCTCGAAAGATATACGCGAAAACCCTTTTTCCGGAAATTTCATGGACCTGCTGTGAAATCCAAACTTTAAGATTGGGCCTGAAAATTGGAGTTTGGGAAGATCTAAGGGGCACTACAACTGTATGCTCAGTATTGCCGGAACCGATGAACGGTGCAAAGAATATATGTGAGGGAGACCTCAGGTCTCGGAGACCTAGTCTCCCTCCAGGTCTCTCAGTGCGACCTAAGCCACTCAATGAGCATACACTTTTTTATTTCATATAATTTTTGGGCTTCCGCAGCATACACGTTTTCTTCAGGGTCCGCTTCATCGTCCATGCACCTGATGGATTCGATCCATCATTATGGAATTCATAGGCGTTCTTGGAGTGTTGCTAACTAGAGGAAATTTGACATTCAGCATACATAAGGAGCATACACTTCTTTAGTTCACATAATTTCTAGACTTCCGCAGTATACACTTGTTGTACCCCTTAGGTTCTTTTATCACTGAAGATTTCAATTCATTCCGTTGCGTTTATACTGCGCAGGAATCTTTGAAATTCTACGGTGTCCAAACCGGTAGAATAAATGCTCCAGTTGAACAACGCTGCGGACTAGTTTCAATGCGTTTTGTCTTGTATAAGGCGGGATGCTTTCCCCGAGCAAACATCACTGATGAACTCTGTTTTCTATGATCGTGCGATTTTCAAAAACTTTTCACTTCGCCAATTTATCTGGCGTACGACCTTATCAGCAGTATGTTCTGATTGTTTTGTGTTGTGTTCTGTTGCGTTCCTATTGCGAATGAGAACGGCTACCTTTTAAATTTAACAGTTAAATATGTGGCTACCCTGGCAGTAAAATGCACAGAAACACGTGCTAGTTATCATTTTTTGTTGGTAAAAAAATTAAATGTGTGGAGATGTTCTGGCTCCTCAAAAACTTGACTGTACTGTAATATTGCGCTCATGTAGCGTCGACATTACGAAAAGATAGTTTTGTGATTGCATTAGCGTACATAGGAGAGAACAAAAGAAAACCGCGTACTATATGGTCCCGGGACAACTTCGTTCTGGAAGATATTTGAGTTCAACGACTCTTTTTCTTCATTTTCTCTCCTCTGTCTACGAAGACTTTAAATTGTTCATGTTATCAATTACATGTCCTACAGATGTCAACTTCCAAGATTGCAGGTTAGAACCTCTGCCGTACCCTCTGACTTCGCTCCAGCCGGAAGAAACACAGTTGCGAACAGACACCGAACGACAGTAAGCCATGCGTAATATTTATCTGAGAAGTTTCA
>KN726771.1:0-16051 GCA_000816745.1 Ancylostoma duodenale
GCAGGACGCTACTAAGTCCTGGTGGTCAATGACCATCTAGTGCTGCGCCCAGCCCCACTTCCTTCTGGCAATGGACCACCAAATATCTGATCTTCAGTAGCCGTCCATCCTAATATGTATTCGAGCTTTGTACAATATGCCCATCCCTTATTTCAGTTTCTTGAAAAGCTTCTTTGCTCAAATTCATTAGAAATATAATAGCTAGTGACCAGCTTTAATAATCAGTCGATCATCTCTGAGATGACAGATTTTGAACACGCTTGACATGCAGGTTTAAACCACTTGTATTTGTTTTCTAAAATGAATTTAGTTCTGTTTTTGTAGACCAGCGCTGGGCGATAAAACAGGCTTGGAAATTTCTAGAGCCGAGGTGTGCCTCAAATGACCTACAGTGGCGGCCACATATTTAGCACGCCCATGATTTTCGACCACAGAATTTTCCACATATCTCATCCCTAGAATGAGCAATCAAAACCAAGTTCGAGTATGTGTTAGGGGTATATGTGGGCTTCCTTCCTACTGCTCACCACGGGCACAGAGCCAGTTGGAGCTGAATTAAAAAATAAAATTCCAATTTCATCGGTTTTCTCAAATTAATTATAAAAGTTTTGAATCTACCTATGGAGGGAAGTGAAGTAGTGATTTGAATTGAGCACCCTTCTTCTCAACATTTCGCTATGAAAGCTGTTAGCGTACTCTTCGTACCAGTTGGAACCAGAGCCAGAAACAAACCGTCAAATTTGTCAAAAATTTCATTTCATTGAATCCCGAGAATAATGCAAGCGTCGGAATTTTCCTGTGAGTATGCAAATGCATGTTAGTACCAGAAGTTGGATAAAAATCCACAACCAAAGTGCTTGCTTTCTTCTTGTAATCACCGTGAATCCATTTTTTCGCAATTTTTCAGCCATGTTGACGATCCTCGTTCTTCCCCAGGGTTAACAACTGCGCATTAAATTCACTACACCAAAATGCTCACTAATATTTAGAATAAAAACGCATTTTCTCTCGATTTGATAAATTGATGTAAGAGCTCGACGAAAATATTTCCACAAGTATTGCATTTTGAGCTCTAAACGCGAAGAATGACCGCAGTTCCATTGAAAAAAAATTTTTCGAAGAGCAGAGTAGAAATAAGGAACAGAACACTATCCCCTATCATAATCTCGAGTATTGTCCTGATCGCTCTTTCCATGCTTGAAATACGAATTTTATATTTTCACCAGTTATTCACCCAAAATTGGCAGCGTGCTAAATATGTGGCCGCCACTGTATGTTTGTCTGGAAAAAACAGTGGCTTGCTTGGAATACAAGTAATGTTTGTGCCAGCTCTGAAATGCTGCACCTGTCAGGCTCTGTCTGCGCACATGTAAATCTATTAAATTATCACAAATGTGAAGGAATCACAAGAAATAATTGCTTACCTGCCTACCTGCCTAATATACCACGGCTGGAATTAGAAAACGTTGTGAACTTCGAAGGACATGTTGGGAGCCGCTACCTAGAACCCATATACCAAAGAATAATCAGCAAAAACAGTGTCTACGTGCGAAGCTACTCTGTGTCTTTTCTTTCTTCCTTTTTTCCTCCAATTTTCTGTCCCCTTTCGACTCTGCTATCTTTGCGTGCACGACAGTTCGTCCACAATTTACGATTCTAACTATAACGTCCTCGTAGATCGGCTGTCTTCCCTCGACACTCTTTCACAAGCAACCTTATGTATAAAACACCCCTCATTTCAAGAGTTCGAAATTTCCGCGAGTGCTCCCTTTAGAATCCTGCACATCTGGTGCCAATCTCACGATAAGATTGCTTCAAGTTGCCCTGCGTTTGCTCGGGATCTGTACAGAGTGTGCATGCCGACGAATTGTCACAGATCAAGCGTTAACATCGGTTTTTCTACTGCTTTTTGGTCCCCCCCCCCCTATGTATACCTGTTCGCTCTGGAACTGTGACTCACGCTTCTCTAAGAGGTTACATCATTATATCAATTCAGGTGAGTCAGATGATAAATCACTTTCCAAGTCGTCTCATTTCCTCCTATGATGAATCATGGGAGGAAATGAGACTTGCTTTGTTACTATTAATGAAGAACCTCTACACGCTCGCATTAAACTAAAGTGGAATCTACCACGAGAAAATAATCTGCAAAGTGCATTTGTTACAGTTGGTCCACGAATCATGTCCACTCCACAAGAGAAGGAAGTCAACGAAGGGGAATCTGTGTCATTCCGATGCGATGCCGTTGGCAATCCAACACCTACAGTTCTGTGGACGAGAGCAGGAGATGACCAGATCGTCGCCAAAGGGGACACGTACTGTATTCTTTCTATGGCTTTTCGTTTGCATTTACTGAACAATGAGCAACATTCCTTCAATTCAGAATTACCATCAGCAACGCCCGCAACTGGCAGCAAGGCGAATACATATGCACAGCGATAGTCGACGGCTTCAAACACGCCTCTGTCTCACATTTTCTTCACATTCGAGGTTTTTTTTTGTTTTTGGTACATTCACTAGGAGAAACAAAACTAAGACAATGTGATACTGTTAGTAACTCTAAAAGAGCGAGTAACTTGGCGTCGAAAGGCATCGGCACGCCGAGAAAGAAAGCCAAATCCGATAATAAAGTATATATCCTCCAGTTTTGCCATGACCGTCCTTATGTCAATCTCAGTGTGGAGGAGGATGTCGTATCCCAAAAACGAGTACAGGGAAAAAGAAGAGTTACTAGCACAACAACTGCAAGAAACATAGTGTGAAAAGGGGGTCACAAAATCTGGTTAATAATTATGAGCTAGTCCAGTTTTTTACCATTTTATAGAGTATTTTTTTTAAAATCGTCGCACCTCAGGTTGTCCCTGGTTTGCATGTGCTTGTAGGGGGGAAGTGGTGGGGGGGGGAGGTGGCAGAAATTATTGGGTATTGTAGAGAGTTTGCTCACGTCAACCCATGCTTAGTCCCGCTTTTGCTCTGCCGAGTAGAGAAAGGTTCAATTTATTTCGGATTGAAAGTGGGGTCTGCAGGGAACTCCTGCTTTGGAACAGTTGATCTCGAAATACATCTTCGAAAAATTCGAGTTGTTGTAATAATTCGCTATTCGAAATCCACCATATCATCAAGGACAGCTTCAATGCTTACACCTTCAGAGCGCAAGGAGTGCTCTTTCCAGTCATACCTGAGGCCTGCCACGAAAAATTACTGCAATACCAGGAAAGGAGGCCACAAATGCAGAAAAATAAGCCAACAACCCGCGTACAATATCTCATGGCTTCTGGCTTCCCCTGTATTTAAGGCCGGTCGGCTATTCAATCAAGTCGCACCCTATACAGCTCAAAAGAAAAATGATTAGAATGCCAGGAAACACGAGAGCCTCATGCTCAAGTTAACTCAACCAATCAATATTTTGAACTTCCGCCATGGATTTGAGTGCTAGTTTGTTCACTTGTATTTTTAACGTTCTTTGCGTAAATCGGGCGCGCCATTACCGAAAAATCCTCAGTTTTTTGCCATCTCAGTTATTTGCTTGGACTCAGCTGTAAATTATCTCGAAATTGGGTAGTTTTCTCTTCTATTGAAGAGGCGCTATATCATCTGTGCATCGAAAATCCTTTTACTATTAGTTGTCATAACGCCATAAATTTGATGCACAGGCGGCAGGACTGCCTCCCCCCCCCCCTCCCCTTACGTTGCTAGTGATACTGATGAGTCAGAATGATATTGTAAGCTTTACGAGGCACTCGTTACTCACATTTCTCACCCCATTCTCTGGATCGCTTGTACACTAATCAGTGGATCCACTGGAACACCATATCTATTCCGTGTACGGACAATTAAAGCTCAACAGTCTAATAGGCCAGCATCCTCCAAATAAGTCGCCACCACGCTAAAACATTTTGCCAAGAACGTAGTGCTATTTGAGAAATGGCCGAAACACACGTCTTTTTATGCGGATTCATTTCATTTTAGCTCTGACGTCATACCATTCAGGTCCTCCGCTGATTACCGTTCCTGCAGAGCTGAGTGCAAATCTTGGCGAATCCATTGAGATGTCTTGCCACATTAGTGGTAGACCGAAACCGCTCGAGGTTCACTGGAAAAGAAACGGTGAAGAGCTCGACTACGCTTCAGGAAAGATGCAGGTGCGTACTTATATCTCCTAGGAAGTGGTGTATTCTTGCGGTAATTGCTAAAAATATGTAGGTCCACCAAATTCCACGTTCATATGGCGTTGAGAGCCGCTTGATTATCCGAGATTTACGGGAGATCGATATGGGCGTGTACAACTGTACAGCAAACAACGGTATCGGGTACGATGCAAGAGCTGTAACGTTGAAGGCCAGAGGAGTTACGGATGTTTTTGGTCAGTCTTCGTCATGTCTTTCAGTTTCTGATCTTCAGAGTTCCTGCTTCGCTGCTCTTGCTTCCCGTGCTTCCTCAATTTAGATTCGGCAATTCCTTATGAAGGCCTTGGGAATCACATGTAAAGCCATATTTTTAAGAAGGATTACATGAGTGATTTATCAGAATACACGTTGTTCAGCTTTGCCATTAAAAGGGAGAAAAACCCATGCAGAAGTTTCCTAGAGACTTCTTTTATTTGAGCAGAATCCAAGAAGATCCAGTCTTCGGTATCCTTAACGCTATAACTATTTGGTGTTAAAAAATCAAACAAAAATTCCTATTTTTTATCCTATACGTGGCTGCAGCTAATGTCCTTTAACTATTTTATAGTATTTTCAGCTTCTCTGGGTACCACTGCACTAGTGGCGCTTTCTGCAGGCCTACTTGCATTATTCGTGTTGATCTGTTGTTGCTTAATATGTAGGAGGCACAAGCTACCTGAAAAGGGCGCTAGATTCCTCGGTTAGTTAGCAGTGTTGCCTTTCTCTTTATGGTTAAATGTACATAGCACCCACTGAAATTTTACCATCAGAATTAGAGGGCCTACTTCTGAAGCACTGTCAGCCCATCGCAGCCGTGAGAGATACACAAGACTGCTCACCTGTGCAGATATTGCAGCTGAAATTGTGAATCACGCTACGTACATAGTTTGAGCCAATGGCTGAACGATGCGCCTGTTAACAGACCTTAAAGTGCAGAGAGTGAGCATGCGGAGTAGAGGGAGTGTTCTCACAACGGTTCACAATTTTGGTTGCAGTAACTGCGCGGATGAGTGGTGATTTCTTGCATACTTCTATAGTTTTGATGCTCGAACAATTTTTTGAATGTAACACACCGCAGATGCGAACATTCCAGTGGGTGCTACTTTTGAACAACACACTGGCGGTTATTTTAGTAGCTCTATTCAGATGATCCTTCCGATGTGACTGTTAAGTGTGAAGTTCTGGATGGATCGTTCTTCCCTGAGATGTACAGCTGCGGTGGTGAAAGCGCGAATATCGTTACCTCAAAGGTCAGTTCTTGTAGGTGTCTATTACTTGTGAAGCTTGCTAACACATGCGAAACGCCAAAGAAAACCGAGCAATTCATCGTGCTAACAGTTTTCTTTATTAGTTTACTCTTCAGTTCCTATGGAAGCTCATTTCCACTTTCCAGGACTACATATCTGTTCCCCAAAATAATCCTGATTTGGATTACATACAGACGACTACATTTTTCAATTCACTGTATCCGAAATGCGCCAATTCGTCAACCACAGAATACAATCTCATGAATGGGAGGTTTGAGCAATCATATGGATCTTTTGCGTCGGGAGTCTCTACACCAGGAGGTTTGCGAATGTCCTTCATTTTCCATTGTTGTAGGCGAATGCGTGGCGCATCCCACAGCGGGGCTGATTAACGTCGACCACTCTATTCTTTATTAATACTGAGTTTGAATCATTGCACTCACTAGCATTTACCTACATACAAGTCGCAGGCCACGTTCTGCACTTCTCTATTCCTCACAACTAAAGGCTAAAATATGCGCGACACTAGATGCCTTACCGAGACAACATCAACATTTATACATACTGTTCCATCTTCACTCACTGCCGCGGCTCTTCTAATTGCGAATACATTGCTACTCTGAATATCTATTCCAACCCTTATAATGCAAAGCTTTGTAAATTCCTATACGCTATTAGAGAAGGTATGCGAAAATGGAGGAAGTTGTGGAATTCATAAGCTGCAATACGTTTTAGATGCAGCAATCTCGGAAACTCTCACTTCTGCAGTGAGTTCTTTTACGCTGTAGTTGGTTGCTAAAGAGTCACAATAATAATTAGGGCACAACGAATTGCCACCTACCTGCGGAGGTATTGTCGTGGACGCTGATGTTAACGTGGACTTTCGGGGTACGTCACGCCAGCTAAGTAACACAGACTCGGTCACGTCCACTAGCATGACTGGAATCCGCAGGGCGGGACTTAATAACGATAAGGGGCGTACAATCAAGTACATAGAAAACAGCACTCTGTTTTCACAAATTTCTCGTGCGTTTCGAGCGGAACATGATCCGACAGGAAGATTTTCGTGGGTGCTGCCTTTATGATGCTTGGGTAACAGATACAAGGGCGTTGGTCACAGCAGATTCTTGTTACATTTCCAGAAATAATCCTTGCAGAGACTACTATCTGCTTATGAATCGTTCCCCTATTTTAATTCGAAATTAATGTGAGTATCCAAACTACCTTACAGTAGTGCATACGTAGATTGCGAGTTGAGGTGTTGTACAATACTATCGTCTTTGGAATTAGTTTTGTTTTACTCACAAAAGTGCACTCATAACTGGGCAACCTAATGCACCAATATGTGTCTATCCTTAATGCATTTGCGTAGCGGAGGAAAAAGAGCGAGAATGTCCCAAAATGAATCATAGGTGGGGACAAAGCGGGGTGCTGAAACTTCATGGACGCGTTATGCGTTCATGAATCCTAGCCCAGGAGAGCCAGGCCGAACCAGTTTTGGGAGTATTTTAGTGATTTGCGATTAAATGTTGCTAATGAACGGCTTTTGAGGACTATCGGATATGTACGGTGTCAATGTGGAGAAAACACAAGGACTGGAAACGTTGCCAGAGATCGACACACCGAAGACTTCCAATTATAACTTCTTGCCGTCTCCAGAGAAGAGCAGACCACCCAGCAGGACCTCAACACATGTATAGCTCAATTTGCCGTAACCGTCAAATACAAGTGATCTCGCTTTTTTCTTAAATTAAAGCTATCGAGTCCTGTGAAACTAACATTAGTCACCTTTTCTGTCGGTAAGCTATTTAGTCTATGGTATTCGTTTGTTCTCATTTCATTGTCAGAAGTTCGGGTAATTTCCTGCAAATCTTACTCCTGTGAATCGTGGAGAGTTTGATAGCGTTCATGAAGCAGAAGTTCATCAGTGGGTAGTGTGTGTCATCGTCTAGAATATTCGTAAGGACACCTGTGCGAAACAAGCACCTAGTTCCTCGCACTTGTTATTTCATTGTTGCTCACCCTTGCATCTAGTAATTGGTTACTGTTATGCCCACTTAAATTGATATTCTCAGTCATATTGCTTTCATGTGTGCATATGCGTCCGTGTACATTTACATATACTCTAAAACGTGTTTGCTTACTTCTTTTATTGGAATACTTATTTCTTGTACTGGAGTGAATTGATCCAGCCATTACTGCTTACACACATACATCGTCGAGTTCAACAGTTCACTGGGGGTTTCTAGATAAACATAGTCCGTAGGCTTCCCAGGTGGTTATTTTTCTCTTTGCGCTAAGCTGCTGGCTAATCTGATCAGCTCAATCATCACCATATCTGCAGTTAGAGGCAACATCCACTATAATTTTCAAGTCTGACACCAAATGTTTTGGAGCCTCGACAATAGTCCCAGTAATTCTACGCATGTTGAATCGCTAAAGGCAGGTGCATTGTCAAGATATAATGGGATAGACAAGGTATCCATATATCCCGCAAGAGTTGTCGCGTAACACGGATCAGCTGTTTTCGATTCTAATCACTCAGTTCTGCAATGAAAGACTGTGTGCTTTCCGCACTCCTTTCAATTCTTTCTTTCCAGGAGGTGCTTACTTGTTCTAAGGTCATGTCATCTTGGTTTCTCTTGTTGCATATGTTGAGTACTTGTATTGTTTTTGTTGCCCTTTACTCTTATCTTTTTTTTTCTCTCTAGATGTCTGCGTGGCATACATTCTCCCGTTTTCCAATTTCTATTCCTTTTTTTTTCTAGAAGGCTCAAAACACTGAAATTCCCCCAAAAGCATCAAGAAAATACGCGACGAAAAGACCAGGATTGTCTACTTTTTTGCTGCACCCGGTCCCGGTCTAAGGTCGATGACGAAATTTTTCGTGGGTGCTGCCTTTAACTTCTGTACTCTGCTAGGAAATTTTCGTGGGTGCTGCCTTTAGCTTCTGTACTCTGCTAGGAAATCTGGAACGGTGGCGATTCTTCCCAATTTCTGTCCAGCATCTTATGCTCAAGCTTAAAGCTTTATGTAGAACGAATCAGACCTCGAGAGAGGTCGGCAGGATCGATCTGAATTGTTTTATCTGGCGAAGGAGGCTGATTTCAAGGTGTTTCTTAATCTCTGAAGATGTTAGGTTTACGTCCTAACGCATCAATATTTCGTTGGTTATGAATTCATTTGATCGGAAAAGTTTGACTTTGGTGAAAATTCCACCAATAGAACTTGTACAGAAGTAGAATGTGAGTAGTAGGAAACCAAGGATTTTGAGCATTTGGAGTAAAAAAAATTCTTTACAAATTGGCAAGCGCAGTGGAAACTTTGGTAACGTCACCCATACCCAGTGAGTAGCTACAACATTGTCTGCCAAATTTAAAAATTCTAGACTTTACCTAAAAGAAAGATGCTCCAGCAGACAATTATAATCCATTTTTCGACGAAGAAGCCATGATTGTGCAAGGAACGAATCGATACGAAGCCATCAGAGATAAAGCTTTCGTTTCATTTGACAATTTGGAGATGGGCAGATGGGTTTTGTTCGCTCACCCAAGTTAGAAGATCACTGGTCAACAAGTGCCGAGATTGGAAGAAACTCCATTTGTGAGAGCACAATGCCAAGATCAAGATCCTATTTGTTAATGAAATCACTTCATCTCGTGGACAGTGGAAAGGATCCTCTTATATAAATCATGGTAGTGCAACAAAATCGGGTGTACGGATGGACAACGGGTCCGCATGATTTCCATTAGTGGGGAAAGCGCCAGGATACGCGTCCACGAATGGAGAATGGGTCTGTCCTGGCCCATTAGTGGGGAAAGCGCCAGGCTACGGGTAAACCGATGGATCGGGTCTGCTCAGGCTCAGTAGTGGGAAGAACGCCAAGATTTGGGTCCACGGATGGAATATGGGTCCGCAGTGGCCCCCTGGCCCAGTAGTGGGAAAACCGCTAGGGTACGGGTAAACCGACGAATCGGGTCTGCCCAGGCCCAGTACTGGGAAGAACGCCAGAATTTGGATCCGCTGATGGAGTATGGGTCCGCAGTGGCCCGATAGTGGGGAAAACGCCAAGATGCATGTCTGCCGGTGGAGTAGGGGCACGCTACGCGCTAATTCGTGTCTCAGTCGACCACCTCTTCTTCCTCCCTGTATATTGAAGCAGAAGTTCATCAGTTGGACTGTCCACTAACGTGAAGCTTGAATCACTTCAGGTGATTATTTGCACGGCATTGGTTACAGCGTATTGTTCACAAGTACTTAAGCCATGTGGAAGATACTCCTGTGCAGAGTTGGGAGTGGCTGTTCATAACGGGTCCATAGACATGTAAAAGGGGCCAAAAAATGTATTTAGCATCACTGCATCGGAAAACATGAAAACTTGCATCAACCTAATAGCTTTACATGTAGATGCTTGGATAAAAAATTGTAAGCACAGTTAGGAAGGCCACGAGAGGACTGGAAGCCCGGAGTTGGCGAGGAGGCAAGACACGTAGAATATACGCAATTTATAGGGAGGATTCTGTATTTGAGCTCAGCTAATGATTAGTTTTGCTAATTTGCTAATTTTCCAAGCATTTCGCATGTATTAAATTTTGCACATACCTCAAGTGGCAGAACCCCCCAACTTTCTAGCGTCCCGATGGGGCGCTAGTAAGACATCAAAGTCGTATAAGATTGACGCCTTCATGAAATTGTTCATTTCCAAATGTCAGCAGATCCTCGCTCCTGGGAGAGACGTAAGCATCGACGAGAACCTTATTCCGTTCCGGAGTCGTCTGAGATTTCGACAGCATACTCCCAGCAAGAAGCATGAAAGCAGTGTTTTCGAAGTTTGTTCTCAGCACGAGTATGCATACAATACGAAAATCTACTACGGTAAAGAAGCACAACCCAGGATGGGTCCGTTGCTGAAGATGTGGTATTGAAGCTTATGAGAACTCACTTGGCAAAGGAAGAACGCACTCGTGTCTAAATCTACAACCGGCTGCGAGAGCTGCGCCCCATGGACCAACGCCAATGCGGTGCGAAATTTAAATAAACGCAGCTAAACGCATTTTGAAAACGCGATTTCACTCTCAAGAGAGTAGATTTCCCAGAAGCCAGTGCCTTTCTTCGAAGAAGTAGGCACATTCTTCTTGATCCATTTTGCTAGATGACATAAACCAGCGGGAACAGCGCGACCTTAACCATCTGCAACCATCATGCTTGCTAACTTCAGGTTATATCGCGATGTACAGTGGGTATCGTCTGTCGCAATTCCTCTTTTGCTGTAACGTTTCAGAATCTCCACTTATTCCGGAGTGATAATGACAAAGGGAAATTCTGCACCATTTTCGGAAACGGGCATTTCGAATTGACGAATACCATCTGTCTCCATTTGCATCCTAAACCTGATGAGAATGGAATGATCCCCGTGGAGACAACCCGGCTCCATGGCGGGGTTGTGTTGGAATCAGTAGCATTCGCCCCAGTATAAGCGGTGGTTTCAGTCGTTATACTGCTTGCGAATCACTTTCAGAGTTGTAGCAACGTTTAGTCCTAGTTGCAAGTAACGTCCTGTAGCTTGGCGGTCCCCATCTGATGACGGAAAGGAGGAGGCAGTTACACTATGCCCTGTTTGTTCTGTATAGTATCGCACTGTATTCATCCCTCTTTGCATTATCTTTGCCTAAAAACGTCATCTCATTTATTTCCTAGTTGCAAGTAATGTCCTATAGCTTGGCGGTCCCCGTCTGATGACGGAAAGGAGGAGGCAGTTACATCATGTCCTGTTTGTTCTGTATAGTATCCCATTGTAACGATCCCGTTTTGCTTTATATTTGCCTAGAAACGTCATCTCATTTATTCTATCACGGTAAAATGAGCGCACCAGGCCGCATCTATTCCTACTCAAGCGGCTGTGTGGGCGTACGCGACGCAGTGGGTACCATGAGTGGATCCGCGGCCGTCCTTTAAATGGCACCGAGTGGATTAGTGGCCGTCCTTTAAAAAACACAATAATGGGGTGTTGGCGATGCATAAACGCAAAAGTAATCGCTCTGTACTATACTATAAGTGCAGGGGTAATGACAACATACAAGAATGCGAGGATTGAGCACTATTTTAGCGGAAAAAAGGTAAAAGAACGTCGAGGACTTGCTCAAATGCAGGAATAATCGAGTATTGAAACACAATATGGCATTTGTGAGCAATCTAGAAGTGTTCAAGAAGCACTGTTTGTTTGTTTTTCGAAGATCCTTCCATTCCGAATTGTCTCTTATCCATAATCTAGTTCACATTTGTAATTTCACATATGTGTGCTTTGACATGACTCCGTCTTTTCGTTGAAATCCGAAAGCACGTGTGCATGCTGGCATTAATTCTGATGTACGAGCAGGAGTTGTCCAAGTTAGAGTTAGTGAGTTAGAGCTTACGTTGACGTTTTTCAAGCACAACTACTACAATGTTTCCATCAGAAACAGCTACTCTCCGTATAGATTACGGAAAAGGCATTCTTCGCAAGACACCAAGAAAAGTGGATACGCTTCCAATCTGATTGGACATCCCGTTCCATGGAAGCGTGATGAAATTTAACTACTAGCTCGTACACTAAACAGCAATGAGCACTGAATTTATGTATAATGATACGTACGGAAACTCTGCGATTTGATGAATGGCATATGTGCGGGCTAAACTCTAGGAAAACGCCAAAACGATATAAGACGAAAAAATCATCTACAAACGTTTTTGCTACAGTTAAACAGCGGAGAGATTCGTCACCTGTCTCACCAATCATTTAACCTCAAACATAATGAATGTTTGGATAGTTACGAAAGAATTCTTTCAACTTTACGAAAATTCAAGCATGTATGCACGCAAAACTCAAAGGACTGTGATATGCGGAGTCCTCGGAACAATCTGATCAGATATCACCTGCTGAGTTTCGTTAACTTCCAGCAATCAGTGCGATTAAACATTGCAGACACTGCAATGTTGCACCTTTTTAAGGACGGCCACGGATCCACTCGGTGCCTTTTAAAGGACGGCCGCGGATCTACTCGTGGCACCCGCCGCGCCGCGCACGCCCGCGCAGCCGCCTAAGTAGGAATAGATGGGGCCGAGCGCACCAACCTTAGAAAACGAGGTACGGTGACGCGATACAATTTTAGATGTTCGGGCCCTGATTCCGTGTTCTCTGGACTTGGGTACTCCAGACCTGAAAACGCATTGAAGCTAATTGTGTGCGCATTTGGGGCTACCGTTACCTATGGCAAACATAATGCTTCGTTACGTAATCTTCCTCTATTTGACATGTTGTTCTTACCCTTTGGGCTGGGCTGACGTTCCGTCTCTGTCTTCCACACCTGCAAGGGAGGAGTGCCATACTCTCCCTTGCTCAACGAGTTCTTATCCCATTTCTAACTCTGCTGCACTCGCGAATTCCATTGTTTTCACAATACGTCCCGGTTTTCCAGCTTTTCCATGGGCTAATCTGCAATGCTCTTCTAGTACTGCCTGGTCAGCAACACCGCACTCACATAACGGACATGCCCTTGGAGTACCAGGAGTTTCAAGATCTGGATGCGTTTGATGCAAGCGCTTCTTTAATGCTGCTTCGGTAACACCCTCGCATGTATGTGCAAGATTCAGCAGAGCAAGATACCACTCGGTTATGCAGGACCATCTTCGCTGCAGCTTCTCTGCCAGCTTCCCCATGTGCTGTTTTCGAATGGGTGAGGAGACGATAGTGTGTCAAAACTTTCCACAGACTGAGTAGCGCTCTTGTTTCAACTTCGTTACGTTGAACGTGCATCCTTCCTGTAGAAATACAGTCACTGTATGTTGACATCTGATAACCTTATGTGAAGAGAAAAGTGTTGTGACTAACTAGTATTTAAAAAAACATGACAGCTTGATTCGATTTCTCAAAAGGAAGATGAAGGAGAAAACGAATTTTAAAGGCTGACATACTTGATTCACAGTTGTTGTTTTAAAAATGATCAGCTGTTTCACTGGATGTAGTTGTAGGCAGTTGAGTAGGCTGAACATTCTGCAGAATTCAAATTGCACTTCACTTATGCGTAACAAAGTGTTTGATAACCTTTCAAGACTTACGTGGAGTTGAACCTTTTCACCACTAACAGTATGCCACACTGACAACGACATTTAATATAGCTGGTTAAAATCAACTAGTACACGGTTCTGACAACTTCTGTAGCATAGTTGCCTAGCTAAACGAAGAATGGTGGTTTTATAGCAAAGAACTAATCAAAAGTATAAGTTAGTCTGAGTTGCTTCAAAGAATTTTGACGAATGTTGTCTAAAAATGGAGAAGAGCCGACGGCTCTTCAAAAATGGCAGCCCTTCATCCACGTTTAAACTAGTTGGTTACACGGTTATATAGTTCCACGTTGGCAAATTCAAACTAAATCATCCAGTCGGGACCAACGAGGATGGGCGAGAATTGACAGTGTTTCTAACTGAGAAAGATTGTTACTAACAGCATATTCATCGCCATAACCGAGAATGCAAAGGAATTACATTCCATCTCGAATAAGGAAAGGAATTTAAAGAGAAGGTAAGAAAAAGAAAGCATGCTGGAAAGTAATAGAAGATGAACAAAACATCAGTGTGCTAAAATAAAAGATATTTCGGTTTATTTGTACTAAAGATGAAGAGGAAACGAGAAAAACTCATTCTTGACAGTGGGCTCATTGCGAATACGAAACCCTTTATGCATGCATAGGAAAAGGAAGGGATAACGTAAACTCGAAACACCGTATATGAAATCGCCTTTTCTATTCCAGGTATCCTCCAAATGCCGTTGCATGAAGTGGATTTAACACTGAAAAAGTAAGAGTAACATTAATACGGGTAATGATGGTAGGAAGAAACAGTATCTCAGGAAGCAACAGAGAATAGAACAGTAAAAATAACATCAATAAAGTTAGTAACGTTAAGAAGGCAAGAAAACACTAAAGATTATTTTGTTATAGAGCAAAAAGCCAAAAGAACAACTAACTAACTAACTTACCACTGTCTTTCTTAGAAGAAAGTAGAGCCAGCGATTAATCAGCAGCCAAATACGAAAGCTCGGCGAAAATGCTCTGATACGAGCGAGTATGGCAGTAATACGGGTGCAGAATGGCTGCTAGTGGAAGGCGTAGCGTGTATTGGGTCCCGGCGCGCCTCGGCGAATACGGTCATCGGTTAGAGTGGCGGGGTCCGAGAGCCAATGGTTTCATGGATTTCCTGATTTTGCTTGCATATTTGTTCACAAATAATCTACAGGAACTTCTGTGAACTGTCAGGACTTAAATATTTAGTAATTAGACGGGTTTTTGAAGCGAAATCTCGGATAGAAGAAACTTTTATGGTATGTGTTGAATAAAATTTTTATTAAAGGTGTCTAAGAGATCTCCAAGTGTCTTTTCGTTTCCTTCTGCTCCCATTGATTGTTTTTTGTCTCCTCTTCCCTTTCACTTCCTTCTCGTTGCGTTTTTCCATCCTTTTTGTTCCTTCTCCTCTGCTGTTTGATTTCTTTTTCCCTTTTCTCCTACTAGTTCGCTCTGTTTTTTCTTCTTGTCCTAGCTTTCTATCAGTGGTTTTTTTTTCATCTTTTCCCTTCAGATGTGTTTCCTTTTTGTCCTTTCTCTTATGCTTTTTTTTCCTTTTCTTCTTTTCTCACTGTTTTTTTTTCGTTTCCTTTGCATTTAACACTTCATTTTCGTTCCTTTTTCTACCTTCACCTTATCAATAGCTTCGGTGAAGAGGATCCCTGATTACGTGACGGACCGTGTGATTGTTTAGGTATTTATTTAAGTGAACTACTGTATGTGCTCTCGATCGTTTTATGCCCATACAACCACGAGTCACAAGTTTTTCCACCAATATGCATTCATGGTTTTTCCATGGGATGCATTGAAGCCCGGTAGGTAGACGAGAATATAGCTCTCTGGGAACATCACAAGAAAGACATAATTCTCTGGGTAGGATGACGGGCTCATTTTCACGTTTGTGGATAGAAGCACCTAAATGAAATTGCCGAGTCTGTAGGAGGCTCCACAATGCCTAGTAAAGAATGAATGCACTCAGAACACTACCGAGACATGCTGGGGCAAGCTGTCACCAAGCCCCGGGTCCCTCTTTTGCCTCGTCCTTTTCTTTCGTTTCCTTCTTCACTTCTTTTTACATACTTTATTCAGCTTTTTTCCCCTGAACTAGTTAGTTTTTTCCTTTCCGACTTTTCAGTTTTCTTAGCTTTTTTTTCAACTGTTTTTTCTTCTTCAATTTCTATCCTTTCGCTGAGGCACATATTGCATGTCGTGCATAGCGTATCCTTCGTTCATGGTTTGCCTCTTCTAATGATGCATTTTAACGATCGATTCCTGGAATTCAAAAATGGTGAGAGTGAATTGATAAATGATTTTCAAAAAAAAATTGCCAGATATCGGGCTTCACAAGGCCTTTTGAAGTTCTACAGGAGGAGCAGTACCTATGGTGTTTTTGTCCATAGCTTTTTGGGTGTTTGACGCAAAATGGCATCCAACGAAGGCAAAAAAACAGATGTAATTTATTTTGACTTGAGCAAGGCTTTTGATTCAATAGGGCATCTCAGTCTTCTCTCAAAATTAGAAAGATTTGGAGTAAGAGGCAAGT
>KN726771.1:24929-35855 GCA_000816745.1 Ancylostoma duodenale
CCGCAACAGTGGTGGGGGGTAGCAGCTGGATCGGCGGCATATATATAGGCCGCCGATCCAGCCGCTACCCCGCACCACTGTTGCAGCGCCTGCGCTGGTGCGTTGGGCCCGCTGGTGCGCTTGCCTGTCGCGGCAGCACTTCCTGCCTGCTGCGGTACGCACACTCTCATGTCACATGTACCTCAAACTTGGGTAATTAAACCGGCGCCCCCTCACTCGCCCGGTGCCCCTGCGCCGTATGTCAGTCAAACCTGTCGATGTGAGAGCGGAATCATTCGGAAAGGATATAATAAATGGTACAACGTATGAATTAACGCCGCATTTGCGTTCAACGTATCGGAAAACCCCTATAGACATGCCTTCACCGATCCCTAAGCAAAAAAGTACAAAAATCAATAAAATCAATAAATCGATAATTTGGCGCAACATGGTTGTCATATTCGTGTTCAGCGTATTGAGGAACCCTAGTCGGCATGTTCTCGCCGGTCCCTGGGCAGAAATAGTGAAAAATCAATAAAATCGACATAATCGATAAACCAATCGATAATCCCAGGTGCAAAGTAGCCTATAACCTCCGCCGGCCCCCGAAGAACCTACATGCAAAATTTGGTCCCGATCGGTTCATCTTCCGCGATTTCTATTCGGAACACACAAACACACACACAAACACACACACACAAACACACAAACAAACTTTCACTTTTATATATACAGATAATGAATCAAATTTAGTAGAGACTAAAACAGGCAATAAGCAACCCTGACGCCCCGTTTCTGGATGACCTCAGCGCGGCCTTCCGCCTGCCACCCTGCCGTGTGAAATCCAAAATGCCTCTTTTGCCTACGACACTCTTCGGCAAAACCTATCTTTTGTATTTGGTAGACACGACGGAACTTTTAAAGCTTGGTGGTCAGAAACGAATATGTGCGAAAGCAAAATCGAAATTGAGAGTTGAAGAACTAAATGTGTATAAGAGAGAACTTCCTCCCAAGACGGGACAACCTGCAGGATAGATGACTATTCCTTTTATTTCTGGAATCCAACCCTCGCTCATGCGTAGACATGAGAAGAACATGTTTGCAGGTCAAACGGGGAAATCCAGTATACCTCTGCTACGATATTTCCGTGCCCGTATTATTTTATAGCTTTTGCAATAGGAATAGGAGGAGGAACACACCAAGAGAAACCAAACTCCCACCATGGCTTTGCCTCCTCTGGAAACGCGTCGCCGGCCACTGCACCGTAGCTAGAAGATCTGGAAATGAACCGAGGGCATTTCTTGCTAGAGGAACTAGCGAACATATCTACTGCACAGAACCTCCGAATTCTTTGAAGTTCCCTAGAAATTTCGTCTCTAATCGACCAATCTTCAAGATCCAAAATACGAGACGCTGAATCAGCCATTTTATTAAATTCCCGTGATATCCAAAGATATTCTATAGTCACGTGAAGTTTGTGGCATAAATCCCATATGCTTTTTGCTATAATCTGAAAATCAGATACTCCCTTATTTGGGTACTCCCTTATTTGGGTACTGAGACAGCCGCCTGGCATTCACAGTGCCAAACTATTTGCTCGTTAAAAAGATGTTTGTGAAATGTTTTTAAGCCAGCCAAAACAGCAAACAATTCTCTAGCCGTATTTGAGGCACCAATTAGATGGACTGGTAGGTTCGCCGAAGCGGTTAATTTTGTGATGAAGTCCAAATAAAGGACTGATCCTACAGGCAGTTCAGATGCATCTGAAAAAAAAAACTCTAAGCGCGTTATTCAATCCATCTAATGCACCAATGACGGCGCCCCTGAAATTCATATGACAACTCAACCAACTTTGGATTTCAGACTTCTCCTGAACTGAAAGCAGCCACCTGAACTTGAGATAAGTCCCACTTCTCTCTTTTTCTGCAATCGACGACACCACGGCTCTCTACTCTCTTTTCCTATCTGAAGGAGTCATCAGATGCATAGAAGCCAATATACCTTGCCATTTTAACCTATCTAACAGGGACGGCCCCCTCATTGGAACTAATCTCATTGCAAAATGCCTAGCCTTTTCTCTTCGTTCATGAGTGGCGTTAAATGTCATCGAAGACAAATCGATATAGTGGACCAATCACGTCAACATCTGGAGTGGGATCCAGGTACACTTATCCTCGGCTAGCGAAAAGCCGGCATTATTCAAATCGTTCCTTACTAACCGTGCTGCTTCCTCGCACCTGTGTACAGAATTTGCTCAGATTAGGCCATCGTCCAAGTAGACGGCAATATTTACACCACATGATCTCCACTTAGCCAAAATGGGCCTCACAAGAAGGGCTTAGTAAATACCATAGGGGCAGCAGACAGGCCGGAAGGGAGCACCAAAAAATGATGGAACCTTCCCCGCCAACTAAAACCGAAGTATTTGGTGGAAATTGGATGTGTTTTGACGTGGTGGTACCCAGATTTGAGATAAAAAGAGGTCATGAAACCCACGCTTGGCAGTAACGGAAGGACTTTTAACAGGTCCTCATATTTAACCTTGTACATTTCCAGAGACTCGTTGGGGTTCGAAAGATCCAGAATGAGGCGTAGTTTCATTCCCGATGCCACCGTGATTTATACGAATAAGGTCCAAATTTTTGATAGCCTGGATGGCCCCATTGACTAACAATTTCGATACTTCACTGTCAACAAAGTGGGGATTTTCTAGAGCTGAACTACAGTTTTTCTTATAAATCCCACTTTGGGCTTCCGTGGAAACAAAGGAGAATACCCATTCCCTAAAAGGCTACGCAGATAAGGAGACAACTTGAGAGATAGGCAAAATTCTAGATTCGTATGAATCTTTTCTGGCTTGTACCCACCTTCATTGCTTGGTCTCTCCGCGGCAATTCCTCGCATAATGGTCAAGCAGCCGCTCTCATTAGTTGTGCCGGTTTCTTTTCCTCCTTTTCCGTCTTTTCTCTTAAGAAGGTAGCGAGGATGAGATTACTGGCCTGCATACTATCCGCCTTGCTGTGTTAATCATAGAATTCGAACACCTCTGGGTCCCTGTCCGCTACCACGAGTAGTTCGTTCTTTTGCGTGACCAATGTAATCGCTTTGGCCAAGTTGCTTATGATTTCGTAAACCACCGGTGCGAAGTCCATAATCGGCGTAAGAATCGTGAGAATGCTAGAATTGAAATCGAATTGTCTTGCGAGACCCGGCTTTGTGAATGTCGGTTTCGAGGATGAACTCGGCGCAGGAGCGGGAATCGGTGGTGTTAGGAGAACGGATGGAGCAGGAGCAACAGGAACTCACCAACAGTTCCTCGAGTTCGTCTCTACGTACTTGGACAAACTCCTCTTCTGGCTCGGGAACGACGTGGCGCTCGTTGTCTTCAACCATAACGTTGATTAGCCGCCGCACAATAGCTGTCGAATAGCCGGAATGGTCATCCACATCCTGCTACCCCCCCCCCCTTTCTAGATGACCCTTGCACGGCCTCCCGCATTCCCGCCTTGTGAAATTCATAATCCCACGTTCGCGACTTCGATTCGAATTCCTTAGTAGGTAAGTCGTGATTCTTTGAGTTCGTTGAACGTTTGTGATGTACTGACAATGTATGTCGCTATTGACATTTTAACTCGGTGTCGAGCATTTCGGCTGGCATTGCCTTTATATCACATCACTTCTCCGGCTCATCTGATCTTAGTTAACTTGGCGTAATCGGCAGCGTCCCTCATCTTCGACTGTTGACGTAGGGCGGAGCTTCGTTTGAAAGCGATCTCTCCATACGCGTCGTCGAAGTCGGCCACCATTTGTTCCTCCTAGCTGATGGTTGGTGTTATAAGGACGATGTCGTCAGGGAAGCAAAGACTGTTAATTCACCGTCATTAACTTGGACCTCATGTTATCCCATTTTACTATTCGCAGGACGTTGTGGAAAGTGGTCCTTAATAGTTTTGGCGACACACTGTCGCCTTGACGAACCCCTCTCCTGACACCGACGGTGGCGTCGTTGGAGAATGGAGAAATCCTTATCGTTGAGTTGCTGTAGAGCTCATGAAGTATCGTGATGTACTGAATGGGCGTGGGTCATGATGAGGCAAAATTGGGCGGTGTCTTCCCGCCCTTCGCCGTCAACTCGTCCGCACTCACATTCAAATTTACATAGCCAAGCATGGTGAAATCACGCGCGAATTGGTGAGAGACGATCGTGAAGGGCGGGGCCAGGGTTTGAATGAACCAATCGCAGACACATTGCCCACATCGCAGACACATTGCCCACCCACTTCTGCCTCATCATGTCCCACACCCGTACTGAATAGGCACCCAGGACTTTATAGTTTCACCGAGGGACAGTTCTGAAGACATTAGAGAAAAAGAGAATGCGAGAAATAGTGCCGTATTCGGAGAGGCAGGCGACAAATGCAGACCAAAGCCCACTCAACTGTCATCGCTCTTTAAACGGACTATGAGACCCCTTCTGTCTCAACGGAGTCAAAGGCTTTCTCCAAATTGATGAATGTGATACACAGAGACATCTTATACTCTCGCGATACTTCGATAATTCTTGTGACAGTGCGCATGTGGTCGATCGTAATGGATCCTTTTCGAAACCCTGCTTGCTTTCACGGCTGTCCTTCTACTAGTGTCCTTTCGATCCTGTTGAGGTCCACTGTCGTGAAAAGCTTGTAGACGACGGGTAGTACATAGACAGATGGGGCGATAATTGCCAATGTCCTGCGAATCTCCATTTTGTACTGCAGCTCGGCACTACTGGTCTTCCATTGTAGGTACATTGCATTCCAACAGGTACCCCGTGAAAAGCCTAGCCAACGTGCTGATCAGAGCTAGCGGTAGGCTCTTCAGATGTTCAGGTAGAATCCTGTGGGGGCCGAATACTACTGCACTACTCTTACCCGCCTTGATGGCATATTGGAAGTGGGAAGGGAGAACCGATAGGACGACATATCAGTCCTCCCTAAGATGACACGGAGGGAAGTGGATGTGGCTATTGAAGAAATCTGTCGACGTTGTCGACAACGGCATCTTTTCAAAAGCCGGCCAACGAAATGAAGAGATCTCGATCGATAACGGGTTTGGGACTCCTTTTCTTGAATTTCGCGGCTTTCTCAATTTTGCGCGAGAAGAATAATCATGCGCTAAGGAGGCGCTCCGGTGAAGAACTTCGGTACAACACCGACATCTTTGAGGCAGAACCTTCGATTGCCTTTGGTCAATTTTGTTATGGTACTCTCCACCGAGTGGCTCCCACGTCCAGCGTAGAGACGTGGCTTCTGAAATTGGATGGTCTTCGTCATCATAGTGAACTCAGATAGCCTCTTCCCCTGTTTGTTCCACTGCAGGCCGTGGAACCGATGTGAAGTTGCTCAGGTACCAGTGTAAAGTTCCTCCGGCGTCTCCGGCGTTCTCCTAGGGCCAGTCTTGGCGATGAAGGCGCCAACGATAACCTTATAGAATGTGTGGTCTTATTCGTTCCTCCAAGTCCATATGAAAGGCTTCTATCTTGTCTTCATCGTAGTTGGATGTTGGGGCGTAAGCGACTAAGATTGTCACGGCCGGCATTGATCCACACCTTCTCTGCCGCAAACGTCCGATTCGGGTTGTTAGCTGTTCGAAGGAATCGATGTTCATGCCTAATTCGTGCTGACAAAGACGGCGACTCCACCAACTCCTCTACTGTCGCAGATTCCAAGAAACAGTTGTTCTCCAGTGTCTAAGGTGGCGCTCAGTGACCGGTGTCTCCTTGTCTCGGTCACTTCTATGACGTCGCACCTAATCTTCCCTGCCTGCATCATCAGATCCTCGTTGGAAGCTTTCGATGCAAATGTGCGCGCGTTGAAGGTACAGATCCTCATCATTGTCCTTCTCGTTTTACGCAGCCTAGATAACTCCTTGGACCTCCTCCTTACTCATGCTGCCGCATCAGTGACTCTTCCGAGATCAGGGGAACATTCTCAATTGTTAGTGTGTAACGTGTAGAATGAAACCCACAGCTTGCTGGGCACTAATCCCCCGTGGGGGCTGGGGTAGGGTTTCATCGAGGAGTTAGCCGGGCTTCTCAGGAGTGGACGATGGAGTTTATTTGTTGGAGGCTACTCCAAACCGCCTCTCTCGTGCCTCCCAGTCGACGGAGTGCAGGGCTTCTGTCCGGAAAGATGTGCAGGATACAATCTGCAGACACGCAAGCACACCCATGCACGCATGCAAGAGATCACTGCACTGGTGGGATGTATGGACCGTTCCGGCACTGAGGAGACAGGGAGTCCATCCCCTGAATCCAACTGCGTCTCAGGGCAGGCACAAGGTCGCGTTTGGTCCGCGATTGACCTCCCATCCGCCACCTGGAGATGGGCCACGTAGCCTCGCGACTAACCGGCTGGGATCCCTTGTATGACGGAGATCCGCGGTAGTGGAAAACATTTTAGGACAATCTTTTGAAGTCATTCAGTGTAGTGATGGTCTGAGCAGCGTCAGTCAGCCCAAATTTGTCACTTGCAAGCTGACAGCTACTTATGAGAAATCGAAAGCACCAGACGTTGCAGAAGAATTCCAGGACTGATGTACCAGTAGAGGGCCAGAGAGACGAAAACAATCACATATATCAAAGACTACACAGTACCGCCAAAAGGGCTACACTCTCCACAGCTCCAACCGCCCACCGTTAACGTCAAGCCGCCTCCCACATGGTCCGGGTGCCGCTTGCCTCCACTATCGTCCAACCGCCCCTCACTTCCACTGACGTCAAGTTATCGCCATCATCAAGCTGTATTTTACCCACAACAGCAGGGAGTCAATCATCGCCAATCAATCCATGGTCAAAAAGGAAACCAGGTCCTGTGATCATTGTAAAGATTTTCTGTCGCTACTACTGCATCATCGATGAATTTATTATGATCCCTGTTGTATTCATAGCCATGATTTATAGTGGACTCCATGTGGAGTGGGCGGGGCTGACCTGTCTTAAAATGAAGATGGTACACACGAGGCAAAATGATGTTGTAAGCCGTAGGCGCTCACTATTTCTCCGTTACAATGATGAAAACATTCCACTTAACCAACTTTGGAAATGCACATATGGACAAAACAAGTCCACGAGTCTAAGGCGCCACCATCCGCCGTTACCAAAATATGTAAAGTCCTTACGCGCAATCAGGCGGAAAATTTTCGAGCGCGTCCAGCATGCGGCGCGTGCGCGGAGCGGCCCTCTTGCGGCAGTGATCCCCTTCGTTCATCAGATTTTTGGCCCATATGAGGGTTTTTCTTTAATTTTTTTCCTTTAGTTGAAGTTTATTTGAAGGTTTGAGGCCTGTGGCTGACCGGTATCGACTGGACGGCCCCAGAAGAGGGCCGCGCCGCGCACGCGCCACATGTTGGGCGCGCTCGGAAATTTTCCGCCGATTGCGCGTAAGGACTATAGATTTGAGAAGACGCAGCCCGAACGGCGTAAGTGTTCGAGTAGAAACCCTAGCAGCAACGGTTTCCATTTGCTGCCGTCCTCCCCTCGATTGCTGCTCAAGCTTTCGTCCCGTTAGCAGCAATTGCTGAGGGATAGCAACAATTGAGGGCAGAATGGCAGCAACTAGGAACAGTTAATGCTTGGGTTTCTCCTCGAACCATTACGCCGTTCGGACAGCATTCGTGTTGCGCAGTTATCAGAGCTAGGAATTCAGTGAATCGATGGTACAGTCTTTATTGATACACGACGATACGATAGCAATTGCTCCTTATGAACTCTACAAACGAGACTTTGCGACTCGACGACCCCGCCCGTGCTTACAGCCGGGGTGGGCGAGGCCATGACTGCCGTGTAGAGTGTTGACCGAATCGAATAATATTCGAATAATTATTCGAATATTCGAATATTCGTTTGTTCGAAACATTCGAATATTCGAAAAATCAGAATATTCGGATTATACGAATATTCGAATATTCGACGCTTTCAAAGTATTCGTTTATTCGAATATTCGAATATTGGACGCTTTCAAAATATTCGTTTATTCGAATATTCGAATATTCGATCATTCTCAATTATTCGTATATTCGAATATTCGAATATTCGGGGTGGGTTCATTCGAATATTCGATTATTCGAATAAACGAGTAATCATTACCAACAGCACTTTCGCTCTCACAATCACTCTCGAGTCCCATCAGCAAGCACCTACTGTCGCTAAAATTGAGATTGCTAAAATTCCATTCACACATTGCCAGTAAGCATTGCTGCCGTTGTCAGCACGCCATATTATCATTTCAGCGGATTGACATCTGACTTTTGCAGGCTCACCGCAGACCGATACTTTGCCATTCGTGTTCAATTATTTGGTTGACTGTAAAGTTGGCTACGCCAACAATTCGTAACGCGGTTCACCCGTTCATTGTCTGAGAATACCTGTTGGCGTAGACAGATCGCTATAATTTTGTGGCAAGTTTTTGAGCCTTTAATTTGGTGAACAAACCCTTCAGAAAAGCAAACAGCTTACTGAGATTTTTTAATCGTTATGATTCTACTCTGCCATCAAGGCTTTAAGCCTCCATTTTGAGTAATCCCTACCTTTTTTTCCAAACCCATTTCACAACCTTACCACCAGTATGGCACTGCAACTTCTGTGCACAAAATTTGAAAAAGTAACTTTATTTGTCTTTACAATACAGAGCACCCGTTCTTAGGAACGATCTCGAGATGTTGGATGGAAAACACAGCATTGCGATTAGCAATTACGTGCACGTCTTGAACCCGTCAGCTGAGAACTGAGCTCACTTCAAAATAGGTTTGAAACACCGGTTCTTATGTCTATTCAATGTTGCCTATTCTAGATCGTCGTATATTTTAGATCGTCGCGAGAGTTTCAGCCATTTTCGGAGGTATTTTCGAATTAGTTCTTCTTCTTCAATACAGCAAACATTTACACTATTAAGTGAAGTCATTATCCTACACAAACAGAAGGGTTTGTCGGCAGCAGCTTCCAACGAACGGTTCCTTTGTAATTCCATCAAATACTGAACATTGCATTCTGAGGAGGTAGTTTTGGCAGTAGAATTCAAAGTTATCGGCATCCAAGTCATCCACCTTTCCTTACGTGATTTACATGAAGGACCCACTTCTCGTCACCGGTAACAGAGATGGCGAGCTGAGCGAAGCTCAGTTGAAAACTCAAAGAGTTTGAGCACGCACTCTACGCACTTGAAACTAGCATTCACTCAGATCATGAGGTATCCATACGTATTTCCTTGCCTCCCCGTGGAGACGCAAATAAACAAATACTGTATCGTAATGACGTTGAAGGTTCTCTGCCAGCTCACGGATGCCACTACGTGGATCCTATTCGATCAGCTCCAGGAGGCGCACGCTTCTGTGGCATCCCTTGCGTTGCTACGTTTCCTGAGTTATCAAAATAGGAGCGGCTGAACATGCTTGCAGTCAGTGACGATATTTTAAGTCACAATCGCAACGGAATGATAGGACAAACTGGATATAGGTAGAGGAATGACTAACCCTTATACAGGGTGCGGCTTATGTTCCCGGACAAGAACTTTCCTTTATATCTCATGTGAAAACGATCCAACCAAAGCGATTTTTATTATAATAACGTGAATTAGGAAACTTAAACTGATGCTCAATCCGATCAGTTTTAGAATCATTACAAGTCCACAAGCACCCTGCCGAATTTCATGAAAAGGCCGCGATGCATTTGGCAGCGATTTTACCCGAGAAGTGGATCAATGGGAGTTTTGAAGGATAGAGGAATTCTGTAGGATTTGAATAGGATACGTTTGGCGGCTATAATTTCTTTCCCTAATAACTGGTGAACAGCCTCCTGCTCATGGTCAAAAGTGGTTTTGCCTTCGTAGCCTGGCACTCCTATCTCGAAACTTGTAGAGACGTTAGCTACAGGGAGTAGCTGGGATGCGAAACCCGAATTTTAGGCCCTCTGGGCCTCGCGGTCCTTCGATTTGGCAAAAATATGAGATCAAAATTTCTTGTCCGAAAACATAGGACGCACCCTATGTTATGTCTTCGACATAAAATTCTAAATCGCTTTCGAAAAATTTGGTAACACACAAAAGTAAGTAAAACTTTCGCGACAACTTGATGAGTAATTGTTCTATTCGGAGAACTTCCCATTGCATAAATTTTGAAACAAATGTAGAGCAATTTCTCAAATGTTCGAAATATTCGAATATTCGAAGTTCACGATCGAATACTCGAATGATTCGAATATTCGAGAGATTGGAATATTCGAATTATTCGAATATTCGAATATTCGGGCGTTTCAAAATATTCGCTTATTCGAATATTCGGTGGTTTCAAAACATTCGCTTATTAGAATATTCGAATATTCGGTGGTTTTAAAATATTCGACTATTTGAATATTCGAATATTCGAAAAAAATTTCGAATGCAACACTCTACTGCCGGGGTCATCACGGCTGGCACACGGCTAGTTTCTACTCTGAGTACTATACTGTTGTGGGATTCTGAACTGAATTAAAGTTGAGAAAACAGAAAACTCATGATTTATAGTACAGGTGCTCTGATAAATGTACTAGGAACATAGCCCGACCAGCGTAATACGTCGTGTACAAAGCCTAGCAGCATCCCCTCCCATTTGCTGCGATCCTCCGCTCAGATTCTGTTCAAGTCTCCTGTTGAGGGAAGGATGGAGAAGCCACTCCTTGCGGGCCCGGCGCTGCTCAATCACCGTAGTCATGCAAGCGTAGCGGGACCAACGCGTGGCCAGTCCTTTGCCCGCGCTACTACCAGCATCGATCGCCATGTGTCATCACGCCAGCCGTGATGACCTCGGCATTCGTGGCCCCGCCCACCCCGGCTGTAAGTACGGGCCGGGCCACCGAGTCCTCATAGAGCACGCAAAGTGCAGCGGTTACTGATCTCGTCTTAATAAAGCTGAACCACCACTCATCTCTATTCTTAG
>KN726772.1:9403-35966 GCA_000816745.1 Ancylostoma duodenale
CGTTCGGTTAACGTTCGGTTACCGTGTAACTTCGGTAACTACGTTACGTACTAGGTATTACGTGTTCGTAAGTTCGTAGTTAGTAGTAGTAGTGTGTTGTGTGTGTGTGTGTGTGTGTGTGTGTGTGTGTGTGTGTGTGTGTGTGTGTGTGTGTGTGTGTGTGTGTGTGTGTGTGTGTGTGTGTGTGTGTGTGTGTGTGTGTGTGTGTGTGTGTGTGTGTGTGTGTGTGTGTGTGTGTGTGTGTGTGTGTGCCACGAAAGACTGACTGTGGGTCCACTGCTGTGATGAGGGTGCACCGGCGCCCAGAAATGGGGGACGGGTCCACTGCTGTGATAAGGGTGCGCCGGCGCCCTGAAGTGGGAGAGATGGGTCAACTGCTGTTATAAGGGTGCGCCAGCGCCCAACAGTTCGAAAGTGTCAAGAGACTGAGGTTTCACATAGCATCCTCTCATCATACCCATCAGCCGGCGAGTCCCCACATCTGGACGCCGGTGCACCTCCGTCCGAGATTGTGCACCGTAGTCAGTTGCGCCATAGGCCTATCCGTCGACGGAACTCAGAGTTGTTGGAGGAGCGCGCCTGTGCCAACTAAGTTCTCCAAATGAAGGTCATATCTGATCGCAATATTGCTAATTGTCGAACGATGCACCCTGTAACAGATGATCAATGTGAACTTTTACCCATCTCTGTTTCATACCACCATCACTGTTGGTTGCCTCTCATTTGTACCTAAGCATACCCCACCACCCTCTTTTACACTCAAGCTAACACGTATCACTTTACCTACCATAACATGCAAGAGCTGGCAACCATTTTATGTCACCGTTCTACAGTAAATCGGTCGTAAATAGCTGCAATTAAGTTTCAATCAAGGAAAAGCTACAGCTGAACCAAGAAGGGAGGCTACTGCTCTATATATCCACTAACGCAGAGGAAAGCCTACAAGAGAAAACGGTGCAGTGCTACATTCTCCGTTGATTATCCATTGGAAAGATTGATAAGACAATAAACTGTGGTGTGGTTATAAGTTGAGTTAATACGAGCGAAGCGACCATTAGAAGAAGTCTGGAAGTCTGATGGCAGCCGGACGGCCAGGCCGGTCCTTATATAATTTTACGAGAGAAAAAAATTTGCTACTAAGGGAGTTTCAATTATTAATGATCACCTTTTTCGATATTTCATCATCCATTTATTTTCACCGATTACATCTTTGAATGCTCGAATTATTTCATCAACCAGGACTGTAGCTACTTCCTTCGTCTCCTGAAAAGAATGCTGACTTTTTCAGCTCGCCTGAAGTCCCTTCTCTCCCATCAGTTTGCCCTCGTGACATGTGGCGATAAGTATCGATACGTGTAACCTTCTTCTTCTTCCGATGAACGTGTGCATTAATATAATAATCAGTTTCTGTATATTACGCATACAAGTTTATTCATGGCCCCCCTTGTTCTTATTACACTTTTATCCATCGCTGTACCAATAACTGCCGATGCTCCCTTGTTCAGTGAAGATGGAAAATATCAAAAAAGAAAAGAAACCAAGTTGCAGTTTTCCTTACTCTTCCATTATTTTGTCTTGCGTGCATCGCCATCATTGCACTGTCATAAAAATGCCATGTTCGAGACGAACAAAGGTCTTCTCTTGAAAAACCGGGTTCACCAATTCTTTTTGCTACTCTCTGAAAATTTCCACACTTCTTATCATTCCACTAGAAAATTATCGCATGAATCTAACATTAACTATACTACGGTAGCTTTCATCAAGGTAATCAGTCCAAAACAGAGCATACGTCAACATTATGTAATTAGTAATAATACGTCCGGTAGTATTCTTCAAAAGAAGATTGATTCTGGAAAGGCTAGCGTGTAAGCTCATGACAGGATGGATTCATTAAGGTGGTGAAATGTGTTCTTGACCGTACCTTTCGTCAACATCCCCGCCAAAATCGTTTATTTCGAGGAACGAATCAATATATTCGTGAACATCAGGAGGACATACGAGGTATAGATATTCAGTCCAATTCACCTTCAATAATGAACACCGAATTGTGTTTCTGTACTTTCCCTATGCGTTATTACGATGAATAGAAATACTGCTAAAGTGCATACTTTTTTCTCCTGTTAGTTCACACAATTTCCACAAAACTGGAAAATTTTTTTGCGTTTAATCTTATTTCTTACAAGGAAAGGATACTTCATCGAAGTGGCCGCTTGTGTTGCGACGTGTACTAGCGCCATAAGGGTAATTTATACTGGATGCGTGCGACTAACGCGCGTGCGTCTATATGATGAAGGATAGGACTCAGTCGCATCACAGTCGCATCGCAGTCGCAACACAAACGCACGCGTTTGCGGCCTCGCGACGGCCGCACTTTCTTTTCATTGAGGATGTGCATGCCGCCTTGACCGGTCTTCATGAAAAATCCCTCGTAAATGCGTGCGACTGATGCGCGACTGACGCACGCACGCATCTAGTATAAATTACCCCATATGCAGTTTTTGACGCTGATATCGAATCTGTGGCCCGACTTTCCTGTCGAGTTTCATAGAGTGGAATACAGGTACGTATACATTTCTTACTGGGCAGACTGGAGTTCTTATGCATGGACTTCAGGCTGCGTTGGGCTGCTGTTTCAGTGCCTTTAACTATTGAGTGCTTTTGGGGAGAACAAAGGACTTGCCAGTGTGCCACAACTGCCTTAGCCCGATTCTGACCTCGTATATAAGAACAGTACTTGGTGTCAATGACTGACTCACTCATGGCCATCCTACACGAGCTTAAATGGATGTAAGGGAACTCCAAACGATCGCGTGTAAAGGGCGAGACTGCGGCGCGGCTCTCTTGGGCAGAGACACAGAAGTTCTGCATGTGGCTCTGGTTCCACCACTTCTGCCATCAGCAGACAATCCGAGCGCCCCCCCCCCCTTTCGCACACGACCGTTTGGAGTTTCCTGTAAAGCCGCTGGACCAGCAGCACCCATCTACGGTTACCTCCAAAAGCACTCAATAGTTTGAAAACATTGAAGCAGCTACCGAGCACAACCTTGAGCTCATATGTGAGTACGCTATATTACATTTGCCCTAAAAAAAACAGGTTAAGCTCATTATACAGCACCTCGCAGTAAAGTTGGGTTGCGCCTTGCCATCTTAGCGATAGTTTGATAGCGCCAACAGCTCAAAAGCATGAAAAGCAAGTGACGATAAGGGTAAGATGGTGGAAGTCGTTTTCAACAATATTTTGAAAAATAAACAATTTTCTAGCAATAAGTTGGCTCATCCCTGGAAGGAGTTTTTGTAAGGCCGAGCAAGGGAAAGGCTGGCCAATACAGTAAATTGCAGATGGCTTCCCATTCCCGATCTTCTGGCTTAGGCAACGTGGTTTTTCAAATAATGGGTAGAAATCGGCATTCATTTGTGTGGCTCAAACTGTGAAAATTCGTTTCTTGAAACACTTTTCTTCTTCGAAGTCTTGAACTTCTTAAATTCGATCGAATCAAAGGGATTATTTTGAAAGGTGGAATATGTTCTCCACAGCGAAAGATTTATGAGAGGTGATGTGAAATCCAGTAGCCCTTCAAACTTGACGGGCTAATATGTTTTATTCGATAATGAAGCAGAAATATTGAGAGTGATGCCCTACCATTTCGTTATCCAATTCGTTTAACATTGGGTAGATATAACGGACGGCTACGTTACTAGAGGCGTGTATTTGTTCCAGCTGTATCATGAAATTGTACAGATCATGCACATCAGTATATATAGCATCTTTTCTGCATGATGAGTTCGTGTCGATGCAGATTTGCCATGTCTGGAAGGAATCTAGGTGAATGAATGAACATAAATCATATATCATCTAAGTCATATTTGAGAACCCATTCACAAGAATTTGATGAGGATTTTTAACTACTTTAAACATAGCGGTTTCTTCTCATCTATTTCTGTTTCAGCCTCACTCTTCCAACATGTTCATACAATCGAAATCACGAATGCTGTTGGAATTATGGCAAATTCTCCGAAAATTCACTAATCAACACATCAGCCCCACATCTCCTTGCTTTTTCATTGCACACATCTCCTTACTTTTCTTGCATTAATGGATATTTTTTCCTGTTTTTGTATTTTGCTTCCTCTACAAGTTTGACAACATTACCTGTTCATCAAAATAGATCTGTCTCTTGCACAACATTAGCCTGCAGCCCAAGATTTCCTTTTTTTAGCTCTCAGATCCCTCTCCTCCTGATGCTAAACATCGGTAATAACAAATGGTGTCTCTTATCTACATTTGCCCTGCTATTCTAGGCTCAAACACCAAGGAAGTGGTGTCTTCGGGTAGCCGAAAGAGGTTTACGCCCCGCCTGGGTACGCATGGAATTTTAGACCATTCGCCTGGGTGCTACCCGATCCTATCCACCGCTCGAAAGTGATGTATATCACAACAGTGATTCTAATCACACCTTGGTTATTTTGTGCCATGGTAAGCAAGAGCATGAGAATTGAACGAACTGTTTTGATTTTAGCATCACATCACAGAAGGATCTCCTTGTAAAGTTCCCTATGAACACTCTTCCGGGCTCCGGCTTTTGTATGCACTAAAGATTTGTTCATAAATCGAGCATAGTAGTCTGGCGTTAATGTTGTCATACTTACCGTTCATCCGTTCAGTTTATTTTAAAGGAGCACCCTGAGTGCATATAAATAAATAAATATCATCCACGGATCTCCCTCCTATGAGGGATCCGAGCCGATCTGCTGCGATGCTCGACAGAAGAAGCGCATGGACCATGCCTTCCTCGACAGCAGGACGGCTGACCTTTGGCGTAAATACTGCGTAGCGAAGAGAGCAGCACATTACGCGGACGTTGAAAAGAACCTGGATACGAAGGAGGGCGAACGGCTCATATACCGGCTTGCGAAATCTCGTAAACGTCAGATGGAAGATATCGAAAAGTTTCATGGCGTCAACTATGAGCATGGTCACCTCCTAATGGAACGCAGGAAGGCGATGAAGCGATGGCATGATTACTTCGAGAAAGTATCAACAGAAGAATTCGCCCACCCACCAATTCACCATGTCTCGCCAAGCTGCGGGCCCGTGGAAGTAATCACTGCCAAGAGACGGAGGCAGCGCCGAAGTGAATGATGTCACGTAAAGTGACTGGTCGTCCTGATGACGTGGCAGTGGATCTGTGGAAGTCACAATGCTGGAGATCTGCTGACTGGCTGACGAGGTTCTTTAACCAGATAGTGGCGGAAAAGAGAGTGCCCTCGGATTGGCAGCGAAGTACCACAATTCGATATGGAAGCGCAAAGGCAATCCCGCTGAATGTGCCAACTATCAACCTATTCGCCTCCTGTCCCATACCATGAAGGTTTTTGAACATGTCGTCGACCGCAGGATTCGCGCCGTCGTGCAGCTCTCCACTAGCCAGTGCGGATTTGTAACCGGATGCGGCACCACTGATACCATATATGCTGCACGTCTCTTGGTCGAGAAGCTCCTTGAGAAACAAAAGTCGCTGCGTCTCGCCTTCCTTGATTTGGGAAAGGCATTCGATCGTGTGCCCCACAAAGTCATCTGGTACGCTCTTCGGCAGCATGGCGTTCCTGAGGAACTTATCGAAAGGGTTCGAATCTTTTACTCCAGTCCTAGAAGTTATGTGCAGGCGGCTGCCGGTACGTCGACGGATTTCCCCATTTCTGATGGTGTGCACCAAAGCTCTGCTTTATCCCCGCTCCTCTTCATTGTGGTGATGGATGTTGTAACAAGGAATCTGCAGAAACCTACGCCGTGGACACTGCTGTACCCAGACGACGTCATGGTCGCGTTGGAAGACAGGCAAGAACTCGAGCGGTTGACACAAGCTTGGAGTGACCGACTTGCACGATTCGGCCTACGCTTTAACGTCAAGAAGACCGAGTATTCGACAACCAGCGCGGACCAACCCGGTACCATGACTGTAGATGGCGTAGACTTACCCAGAATGGAAGTGTTCTACTACCTTGGGTCAGGGATTTCATCTAACGGCAGCCTCTGGCATAGAGTTGTAACCCGAGTTAATTCCGCATGGGAGAAGTGGCGCTCATTTACTGGTGTTCTGTGTGACAAGAAGATCCCGGACCGACTGGAAGCGAAGATCTACCGTACCGCTGTCCGTCTCGTTGCTCTCTATGGCGCCGAATGTTGGCCTTCAACCAAGGAAGTAGAGCGTCGCGTCAGCGCAATGGAGATGAAGATGCTGCGTTGGATGGCCGGAGTAACGCGTCTCGATCGAAGCTGCAATGAGGACATCAGGAATCGGTTTGGCACAGCGGCGATATCTGATAAGCTTCACGAATCTCGTCAGCGCTGCTACGGCCACATTCTGCGTGCCGAGGAGGGAACCGTCTGCAAAGTCGGCCTTAATCTCGAAGTCCCCGGCAAACGGCCAAAAGGTCGACCAAAACAACGCTGGCTTGACACACTCCACCCCGATCTTAAGCTAGCTAATCCACCCGGACCAAGCGCACGACAGAGCTAAATGGCGTCAACGGACTGCCAAAGCGGACCCCGCTACCAAACGGGACAAAAGCTGAAGAAGAAGAAGAAGAATGAACATAAATCACGATTTTTCTGTCTAATGCTCCACCTCACAGGCGGCGGATATTTTGGTACGATTTGAACTTTGCTATCCAATAAAAACTTAGGCATGGATATTTGAATCCACTAGTTTCTATGGGGAAACTTTATCCGGGTAATCCCCACGTGATAACGGTTTGTGATCTGCTCCATCTTCACCTCGGTTTGTCTCTAGCCAAGACATCGCAACCATAATTTGTTTGGAAGACCTATAGTTGTTTATTATTTACCACAATACAGATTGGTCTACGGCTATCAAGTCATATAAAGAGAGTGAAATGGGTACGATTGTGTTAGAAAGGCGAAGAAACTTACTGGAAGGGATACAGCGAAGGTGATAGTGTACTATGGTGGACGCAGAGAAGCAGGTCCACCGCTGCGTTGGAAAACGTACGCGGTCAGTAGTGTGGAAAACATCACCTAACGTGCCCATAAAGTTGTGATAGGAGCACATAGGCCAGAAAATGGTGGAGAGGCTGGAAAATGAATCCATCGGAATGTGAGAGGTGCACTGAAGCCGCATAATGGGGAAAATACACACAAGCGGGTTCACTGCCGGTCGACGAAAGATATGGCGCCCTGCAGGAAGAACGATGCTGTGGATGAGATCCACAAATGGAAGAGGTGCGCGTGTACGCCTATACATAGTGGGAAATACGTCACTCACTGTCAATTGGGAAATACGTCATCCAAAGCTAAAGTAAGGGCGCCTATGATCAGGTCGGTTTTCATTGTTATTGAGTAAGAAAACAATCAGCTGCAATAACGAAATATGAAATGAATCTAGTCTCCTCTAATCTACAACTCCTCCATCCCTTGTCAACAATCAATTGAGTGCTTTTAAAACCAAAAGTTCTCAAAGGCTCTTACAAAATTCAGGAGCAGTTCAAAGGCCATTTCACTGGTGGATAGATCGGGCGACAAAGCAATTTTCTCAACTATGCTTTGTTGATGTTTGAACTGAAACAATAACCATGACGCCATCAGCATTATAATCAAATAAATTCACCAAATCACTCATTATCAAGCTTGCACTTCCCCTGAAAGTAAGTATTTGACTTAGCAGCATAATACAGGCCGTAGGTTGGGTAGGTTGCTAAAACATAGATGTCGAATTTTCAGATCACGAACCCTCAGAGTTTGGTTGCTTCAAGAACAAACAAGGACACTCTGACCACATGTTTTGCGACCTTTTAGTATACAGCTTCAAATCTGATGAATCAGCAACCGCATCCAGTTGCCGTACCAACGCTGTATTTGGGGAACGGTACAGTGGCCGAACGCGCAGCATAAGATTGGTCCAAACGCCGTCGTGTTGGAGACTTTAACCTCAATGTTTCCGCACGGTCGGGAGGCGCATCCGGAGTCGACAATGGACGATTACAGCAGCTGATAGAATCAGATCCACGGCAAACTACGTGTGAAAGGACACAAGGCTTGGATGTTTACATTATCAGCAATTCGTCAATCACCTGCGTCAGTTGGGCAAGGTAAAAAAATTATCACAGTGAGTTATAATGATCTGACCGGGTGCGATTTTAAGCACTGTGCAGAGGTGCCTACTGAGCTCCCCTTGTACAGGAGCATTGGAAACTAGCTGAAGTCCATGAGATCAGAAGTTGTTCTGTACATCAACACCAAGCACCATCGACACTGAGTTGACAAGGATGAGCAACCTGAGCCGGAACCGAAGACATGTGAGCACCCTCTGAAAATTGTGGTCACTGCTTGTTGTGACAGCAAAGGCATAATCCACTATGCGCTACAGCCATGCGAAACTGACCTCACGCTAGACCTGTGCTATCAGCAACCGGATAGATTGGCCGGAAAAATCGCAGAGAAGAGTCCGAATCACGGCAAGATCCGATTTCTCCACGACGATGCTCGTCCACATATTGATAGTGTTACTCGCCAGAAGTTACCCGATTTTGTTTGGAAAGTGCTGACTTACCCATCGCATAGCCCTTGCCTTGCGCCAAAAGATACCACCTTCTCCTCTCCCTCTCTAACGCGTCTACGGACACTTACCACCCGCACGCGCAGCGACAGGCCGTTTTGCCTTTTTGGATCTATTCCGAAACAGCCGTAGGTGGTTCAAAAGATGCCTTCTTTACCTATTCGAGCCTGCCGAAATTCCTCTGGGGTTCTTTTCTCTCTTTACTTTCTGTATGAAGGGTCACATTGTGAATTACCATGATGTATGAATAAATAAATAAATAAATAAATAAATAAATAAATAAATAAATAAATAAATAAATAAATAAATAAATATTGGCTTAAAGTGGCGGCGTATCAGTCCATGAAACGCCGCCACTTTCAGTATTTATCAATATTCAATGATGAAGTATCTCATCTATCAGGTACATTTAATATATGCATCATTAATATATACATCATCTATCGTATCTCATCAGTATTCACTGCTGGCTGAATGAACTGGCCTCGATGGTTCTCTTCTCTACCACAAATTAAAGCTCTTAGGCCTTTGGTGTAGTATACTGATCCTAACAGCCGCAAACTCGATTAGTAATGTTTTGTTTGGGCCGAGTTATGATCAATCCAAGACAGCGCTCAAAATTCGACATCGATGTTGCGGTCGCCTAATAAATACAATGCAAGAAACGTTTTCCGCTTACAAGGAAAGTGCACGAAGAAACGCTGCTAATCCATAACGTGACCTATATGGGTAGAGAGTGTGTCCAGCGTGATGTTAGAGGCTATACTTGAAATCTGCTAAATGGTCTATAGAAGCTCAGAATCACACGTGAAGCGAGGGTAAAATACTGTGGATACTATGGAATTGTGGCTTTGTGTAAACTGCCTTGCGCAGCTCGCGACGCTGATTTCAAATCTGTTTTCGTCCTTCCTGAGTTTCTTCTCCGTAATGAGTTACGCGCGGTTTGATTAGGCGCATGTGACAGAGCTGTAGGAGTGGGATTACTAGATATAACTGGCAAGTGGTTATGGCGCAAAGGTAAGTTTCTCGCTTGTCGTCCTTGCGAGATCAAATCCTGCAGTGTATGTCTGCTTTGCACTCTTTTTTCTGAGTTCCTGGTGACCATTTAGCAAATTTCAAGTAGATAATTGAACATCATTTTTGACAAGCTCTCGAACCATACAGGTGTCATCTTGAAATCGCAGCTTAGTAAGTTCGTGCACTTCCCTTGTTAGTTTACTGATTTGCTCAGCTACAATATCTTACATGCAATGAAATTTTGAATCCTCTTTATTTGCATTCAAGGAAGGAAAAAATGAAAAAAAAAACAAAATTACCGTTATAATGGCTTCCGATGACGTAAATGGATCGGCCGCAATATCCGGCACTAGTGCAAAGTTTATTGTTTTATTTTTGTTGAAGTAGGCTAATAGCTTAGTCAACTCAAAAGAGTTCTCATCCCACGGTGTCCCATCAATGAGGGGAAAGTGCCCATAACGCTGAAATTGTATATCACATTAATTATACGGATATTACTGAGAGTATTCCATGAAGTTTTATTTTGGTGCTCCTAAAATAAAAGTGTTTCACAATCCATTGGAAATGGAGAGGAATGTATTTGCAAGCTCAAGGTTCGTGCTCGTGGAACTGAAATAATTTTGAAGCCTAACTGAAGGGAAACAAAGAAACGACACTCGTAATTTCGCAACTGTTCCTTCATGATTCCACAAGTTTTTCTTTCCTTTCCCAAACTTCTTTCTCAGAAGTGTCTGCTTGCGTTCAATGCCAGTCGAGCTATAGTAGAGGTTGCATGCGATGAAAATCCGCCGCTGGCAGTGCGTTTTCGCGGAGAAGCGGAAAAACGGGGCAACCGTGATGACAAATTAGGGTTTTCCTGATAGTTTTTCATTATATTTGGTGTTAACTATTAAGAAAATCCTCTAGCTTTTTATAACAGCGAGGATTTCCACGCGAGCGGTGCAGTCGCTCCGCCTGTCTCCCGAGCCCTCAAAAAACGCACCGCCATCAGCGCTCACGGTAGGATTATTCGAATATCTAGCTGGTGGCTAGAAATGAACAGCAGATATCACTTTAGAAAACTCCTGATCTACAGTGCCGTACTTGCAATTCAGAGCGGGATGAACAACTTTTCAATTTTTTTATACAACTACCCTCCGGCAGATTCTAGCTTATCAGACTTAAGTAGAATTAGATTAGCCGAGTGCAGCATCGTGGATCCACTTTATTCCTCTCACAACGAGGTAATTCACTTTTCTAATATAGTGGCCGCCACGTAATTCAAATCCAAGTAAAAAAAAACAAGATGAAAAACAGCATGAACTTATTACCCAACCTAATATTTCAGAGAAACTTTTTAGTAAACTTCCTTTACTTTTGAACGAAACACTACTCAGACACTCGAGGGGTTCAAGCCCAGAAGAAATACATCAATTGAATCGCAGTTGCATTTGTTGGCCAAAGCAATTTTTCATACAGTTACCCTCCACCACCTGGCACCGTGGGGAACGTTTCACGTTACAGCTGCGGTTCAACTATGGTGACCAAAAGAAGCCCATTCGCCTCCGGAATCAGATCCGGGTTAAAAAAACCGGCTTAGTATTCATCTGTAGCGCAGCAGGACAGGCACTCTGCGCCGTGGAAAAGTAATGAATCAAATAGGGAACTCTTTTTTTTTTGTAAACTAAACGGCATACCCGACTTCGCCCGGGTGTTTTACTACCCCGGCTTTCTCAGACTGATGAGGACAATTGTTATTACCAATAAATTCATTGCAAATGCCTATAATTTTGGTGATGAGCACATTGACGATGCTCAAGTAACCCTTCTTCACCGACCCATAAGCGAAACGTCAGCAAATTTATTTCGATGACATTCATGTAAAAAAGTTGCATATTCACAATTAGGCGTTGAGCATGTTCGATGGATCCAGTAAGCACATTTTTAAATGTCCTTTTCCAGAAGAGGGAAAGGATCAGAGGAATATGCTGAATCGACATGTGTTGTGTATGAGTATGATAAACATATTATAATAAATGTTTACGTTTGAAGTTGTGTTGATAATGATGACAGTGACTATAGATGAGAGAGAATGGGTGGGTATGGTGCATTTGGCAGCTAAGAGAGTTCGGTATCGAACTCTACCTGGCAGCACAAGGTGAGCCAGCGGGAGGCCAAGACCTGCATTCTGCACAGGCTTGTCGAGTTGCTAGAGTTTCCAATAATGTTGTTGCCCTAACTCGATGTCAGTACAGATAAGTAGGTAGAAGCCGGGCATTACTAGACAACACTGTGCACGACATATATTCGTGCAAAATAAATGCTCGTGTTCACAGCATCGCAATACCCCTACAGGCGATTCAAATCGGTGTGAGCAATACGTTGCAATACGCGCGCAGCGGATCCATTCCAACAGTTCAAATTCTCAGCTGAAAGGCTATGTGAAAGCGGTAGTTTTTTTTTTTTTTTTTTTTTTAGCAATTCGCACGTAGCCTTTGTACTCGGTCCGCAATTGCACCGATGCTCTCTCCTTTCCAAAGGCCACATAGGCACGCCTCCACCGAACCATGGGCGGAAATAGCGAAAAATCAATAAAACCAATGAGTCGATATTTTTGCAAAACGTGTATCATATATATCTTTCGTGTTCAGCGTGCCGAAATCCACACTAGTCATGTCCTTGTCTGTCCCCTAACGAAAATGGAAAAAATCACTAAATCGATATTCTCAAACGGCTATCATATTTGTAATCAGCGTATTGAGATACCCCACGTGGCATGTTCTCATGGACCCCTGGGCAAAAATAGCTAAAAATCAGTAAAATCGACAAATCAGTCAATATTTTCTGGCGAAAAGTAGCTTGAAACCACCATCGGCCCACGCTGGGTACGTGTGTTGCGATCAGACTTCGGCAAAGACTTGACTCAAGGCAAGCGGGGCTTCGTAGAACATGAGGTGAGCAAAGGAGACTTCGTAGCTAGGACTTGGACCTTGGTAGGCAAAGCGCGCACTCCTCTGCAGATAAGAGTAAGAAAGGCAGATTGAACCAAGGAATTCTTGATCCATGAGTTCTACTAATTCTGACTGAAATAAGAACAGAAGCGAATTTTTCAAAAATTACACTTGAAAAAGTAGCTAGCGGTAGCCATGGCATCGTTTGTACTAGACAGATTCTGCTCAAATTTTGTAACAAATGTCCACATACTACTCTTTCTCCAATTCACGAAGGAAATTGGAATTATCTGATTCTGAAACGAGTTTGACCGGTTATTATGCGAAAATTCTGCCTACAGCAGTGCTGCCAGCACTCGTAAAAGGACAGGTTCTGCACGGATGCGGCCGGAAACAGGCCCGTAGTTGCATCTGGCAGGGTTCTATCAAAATGCAAAAAAGAACTGGGTTTAATTGATTTTATTAGGAGTTATAGGTGGAAAAGTACCTCGCAGTACCCACAGCACCGTTGATACTGAATGGACCCTGTTCAAACTTTGCAGTAAGATTAAGAGTGCGACTCTACCGTCAACTACCAGAGGAAATTGGAATGATTTGATTTTAAAGTGAGATATTGCTCAGGAATCCTCTGAACCCTAAATTTACCCTAAAATTTAGGGTTCAGCACCGGTCCAAAGAATTTTCGTCAAACAACTTCCTCTAAAATCAAATATTTCAAATTCTATTGAATTGGCTAGCTAGAGGAGAGGCTGCTCGTTCTAGTGGGCAAGAAAATTGCCCGTATATTTAGTTACAACGGAAAAAAAATAGCTAAAAAACGGTCTTCAGCACCACTTCGACATAATTTCTTCAAATAAATTCTTCCAAAATCAATTATTTCCAATTCTGTTCAAACTGTTGTATTCAGAAACTATTGCTCCATAAAGCTAACGGAAAAAACCTCCGAGATCTCTATAGTCTTTCCGGACTGACGAGTCCCCTCAGCCGGCATGAAATTTCGTGGCGGCGCGGCCATCTTGGCAGCGTACGTCGAATTGGTCAGCTGCCGAGATCAACGCCGCCACACTGAATCGGCAGAAAGGTGGGTTCTTCTTTCTTTTTCTCCAGTGTTGTGGTTTGTTTTTTTTCTTTGAATGTGTCATCATACATCAGGCCGTTGCTCGTCTGAGGCCGTTTTGAACGTTTCATTTTTATTCGGATGTGTTTTTTGTAGTTTCTACTATAGCCACAGAAAAAAACAACGAAAAAACACATTCATATTAGAAAGGAACGTGCAAAGCAACCTCAGATCAGCAGCGGAATGATATATGCTGATATATTCAAAAAAGAAGCCATAACACTGGATAAAAACAAAGAAAACTACCTTTCTGCCGATTGAGTGTGGCGGCGTTGATCTCAACAGCTGATCAATCTGACGTACGCTGCCAAGACGGCCACGCCGCCGTCGCGCCGCCACGAGGTTTCCCGCCGGCTGAGGGGACTCGTCTTTCCAGAAGGACTGTATCGCTTCTCGAATTTCAGCTGGAATTTTAGAAAATTATTTGACAGTGCCAGCGTGTTAACGTGCTCCGCCGCCACTTTACTTGTTAGCTCTTGTTAGCTCGTGTGGACCTGTCGATGTGAATTGAATGAAACCAGCGTTCTTCACACAAACTTGTTCTAACTTGTTTACAATGGGGGCTTCGTAGATTCTTGGCTATGTCAGAGGCGACTTCGTAATTTTTCTGCTCGAGCTAAGCTTGTGCCGAACTCTGGTTGCGATCGGTTGACCCTCCGCAATGCAAATGTGCGCGCGGCGCGGCTGCGCGGACGATCACGATGCGTACGGGGTGGTAGAGGAGACGTGCTGAGCGGGAGGACATGCTTCTATCGCCCCAAATTCAGAAAATGGACGGAGACGTGCACGTTACCGCTGCGATTCAACCGCTCGATCGTCTGAGTATAGCACTGTTGATACATGTTTCTTACCCGGATATTCCGCATAACAAAGTTGATGCTACCATCCTTCGATTTCCATTCCTCGTCACTTGAGAGGCATTTTTCATAAAATCTTCGCGCTGAAGTCATTGCACGTGAATAGCCGAATTCCCTGGATTTCAGCATTGCTAAATAAGACACATCTTACAAAGTTCGTAATTTTTATGTTAGATTTTTTTTATGTTCTTCTCATTAGTTGAGAAATCGAGACAAAAAGTCTACTAGTAAAGCAAGGATTCTGATCTGAGCGAATGATATTGGGAAAATTTGGCACAAAATCTATATGAAATGATGAACATGTCAGAAATTTGCTAACTTGACTACACGACAGCAGCATTATCAAACAATATAATCGCTGTAATTAGCAGAGACCTTCATTGACCGCATGTGTAGAGACATTCAATTTGGACAACCTGGCCTGAACGTCCTATCATGTATTCACAAGTGTTGTCAAGATATATACAGTCTTATCACGGGGTGGCCACACCTGATCAAGCAGTGTGGCCCCTTACACTAGAACGCCCGCATCCAATCGCCTTGATCGAAAATGTAACAAGTTTGAGAAACGAACGATGTAACAAAATTTACCAGTCTCTTGTGGACCGAAAACAACATTAAGATTCAAAAATATCTCCGTTGGCATCGATGCAGGCCCTCAGGCGGTTTGGGAAGACATCGACTGTGGCACGCAAGTATGCCGTGTCGAGCTCGTTCTAACCTTGCTGGAGAGCTTTCTTCGAAGGAATCACAGAACGGTGAGGTTTCAAGAAGGCTTCTGCCCCCAATGTCTATCTGACGCTGTACCCCATCGGATTCAAATCCGGAGAGTTAGCTGGCCGCACATCAAAGCTGATGAAGTCGGTAAAGTTGGTCTTCCACAAGTTCTTCTCCATTCTTGCCTTGTGAGCAGTGACTACGTCCTGGTGGTAAGTCCAAGAGTGGTTTCCAAACTGAGCACTAGCCGTACGTGTTTGTTCTTCAGAAGGTCCAGAGAGAAGTTCTGGCTGGTCTTCACTCCTCAAGAAACGAACAATAACGGTGTTTCAAAATCGGCCGTTATGTCAGCAAAAACTACGACAGAAGCTGGATGAAAATGGCGTCGCACAGTCATTTGGGAGTCCAAAATAGCGTAGCACGATCATTTTGCTTGTTGACCACCCCTTCCACTCTGAAAAATTTTTCATGCGTAAATAGGATCAGAGAATGTTAGTAATCTTCAGAGCAACTGCTTTCATTTCTCCTTTCGCCTGTTTTTTCTAGGCATCAGTGATTTTTTGGCACATAGTCTTCTTGTGAGCATTCAGCCCCAGCTTGCGTAAGATTCTTCTCATTGAAGTCCGCTTGATGCTCACTTCTCGTGACATTCGGCGGAAAGCGCACCCGTCTCACTGCGATTTCTTTCGCATACATCAGAGATTCCTCGTAGTGGGCACAAATGCATGCATTCCTCGTCCAAGTCGATCATTTTTGGTTTCTAGGTCCTTGTAGCGTCTAATGGATCAATACACAACACTTTGATGTACTCCAAGACGCTGGTGAATCTCGTATGCCGAAAAGCCTTGGCGATGAAGCTCGGTGATTGAAGAACGGTGGCAGAGCGTCTCACCATCACAAAAATGGCACATTTCCATGAATGAGATAAGCATGAACACGTTACCAAAATGAAAACAAGAAAAGCATAGGAAAAAGCAGAGGCTCCGAACAGGAGGTCAAGTTGTCCTTGCATATGTATGCTTTGCAATAATTTTGCCGCACCATGTAAATTGATCAAAATGTTTCTCACTGCTTCTGTACCTCTTTCAATAAGCCATTTCCGAAACCACGTGCAGAAAATTACTGTTGTTCAGCAATGAATAGCAACACAATTGAGCCTCCAAGCCAGTTGCCTACACATAGAACATGTTGTCTTCATGGTGAAATAAGAAAGGAGTTGTGGATGGGAGGGTCTGAACTATCATGCAAATACAAAATATCTCCATCCACAAAAATTGGGCCACGTAGACCAAGCCTTCCAAGATAATCTTGTCAAAACAACGACTACAAAACTTCCCCACGATCAGGCCTACCCGCACGTGCGGAAAAATACCCAACAAAAAGTGAGAAAAGAAAATGGGAAGCTAAGTCTCTTTTGCTACGTAGCTCAATAATAGAGCCACCAAATAATATGGTTCTGGCCAGGAAACTTTCGTCGCGGAGAAAAGTGCAAATATCGCAGAAAAAATGCGCTCAAAGTAAACACATGTTTCGACTTACAGCACAGTAGTTTCTCCAAGAAGGAACCTCGTTTTCTGAGCGGAGGATGAAGAAGGGTAATTTAAAGTAATTAGTTGTACAATTTCGGTCATGTTCTCAGAATGATTGAATTCATAGGGATAGTTAACGTAGTAAAAGAAATCTGCGAATTACCTTTTTCCTGCCTTCTCAATTCTCCGCGCAATACGTCTGAGCGTTCAAAAATTGTATCTGGTTCCGGAACACTCGCAATTCATTTGCCACAAACAAATTGGTAAAAGTCCTGACAAGGATCAGCCTAAAAACGTAAAACTTCAGAACGAGGCGTACCTCAAGCTGAAGCGAGAAAGCGTAATAGAGTCCGATGTTGAAAAATGACATTCACAACTTAACAAGCTTGGCTAGATAAAGACCTATCGTACTCTTTATTAATTGGCTCACCATATGTGTACATATGTATGCATGGTCTGGTAGCTCAGAGATGGCACCTGGGTTGGCTCAGCCTGCAAATACGATCGCTCTGGTTCCATCGATGGGACGACGCGGCAGGATATGCGTGAAGGATATTTTAACAAATGGCAGTGGGGAAACATTAAAATGGAAAGAACTTCATCAAAAAAATATTTAAAAAAGTGTAAAAGCTCGATCAGTTGGCCGACACAGTAATGAGGTCGTAATTCCAAACAATGTCGACCCAGGTGTCATTTCAGAGCTACCAGACTGTACATATGTACGTGTATGTACTTATTTATTTACATCATTTTCGTCTGCTCCACGAGCTATCTACAAAAAGGTTGCGAGTTTTGACTTTTACCTTGACTGATAAGAGTTTCCGTCTACTTCTCGTCAAGCTCATTTCCTCGCAGGGCCTGTCTTTGTTTATGCCACAGCGGAAGTGAATGGAATGAAATCGATCTGCGATTGTCAAGTCGTATAGGAGGCAACTCGCAGGTCGGTTGTTTTAGAAAGAAGCGGGGAACCGCTCACACAGGAAACAGCAGAGATGACGAACCGCTTACACAGGAAACAGCAGAGATGATGATGCGCGCAGTTAACTGAAGGGTGCTAGAAACGGATCCAGAAAAGTGTGAAGAACAGCACCCGGTCAGCAGTTTCCAAGGCGTTGCCAGTTGGAACTGTAGTGGCGTGCTAGTTGCATCTGAGTCGTAATGTGTTGATGATGCTGACAAGGGAGGTGCAAGAGGCCCGGCTCGCAAATCGGAAAGAAACCTATAAGACTTGAAACTATGTTTGAGTAGGTACCCTACTATGCATTTCTTTATTGTCCTCGGCTCCAAAAAAAAAAATAGAAATCCCACTACATCGCTATAAGCGTTTGTGCACACCATCAACGAAGGGGTGTCCGAATGGGGAAGATACTGGACTGTTGGGCAGATGGTCGAGGGTTCGAAACCCGTCATGAGCATCCGCATTGCATTCTTGTTTTTTTTTGTTCCTTGGAGGCGAGGGCAGCAATGAAAAACATTGGTACCACCTTCTCAAACAAAGATTCAAGCCAGATAGGTTTCATTCCGATCTGCGAGCCTAACCTCTTGCACCTCCCTTGTGAGAAATATGTCCGCCGATATGTGAGAGGTGGGTCAGCTTTTGCTGATATGGAAGATGTCAATTGACCCTGATGTGTGAGGGTTGCGCCAACGGCACGTCTTGTGGAGATAAACGGGTTCATCTTCATGAGATGTGGAGGTGGAGATGAACGGGTTTAGTGGAGTCGAAGAGGACAATGGCACAAAGTGATGAGCAAGTTGATGTGAGAATGGATGACATAAACGTGCCAGCGATGATGATAGTGGAAAGGACGTCGTCCGACGGGTCCACGTCTGTGGTATGGAAATTTTGGCGCCAAATAGTGAAATATAAGATGAAAGTTTGGTGGGCCAGTGAAAATACAACATTGAGGGCTGAAGTAGGAGCAACTCAACGGGTATAAATTCTGATACTAATTGAAAATCTCCAACATTCGTATAATTTTTGCTACCCTGTGATTACTGTTTCTTATTTCTCATCAACCAAACAGTGGTAAGCCAACTACGCACAGTGTGCAATTTCGCAAATCTAGCCGCTCAAAATGTATTTTTCGACCTACCATAGCAGCTCGCGATTACTGCACCAGAATATTCGCCGATAGTCCGCGCCTACAGTACAGATGGTTTATTGGCGACAGATCACCTGGCGAGGCCTGATTAGATAGCGAAAATATACCATCTCTATACAACACCGCCTACGTAGAACAGATGAGTACGTTATGATTTGTCTCTGTCGTCTATGTTGTCGCCCGAATTATCTATTTAGGATTCTTTCAAAAGATCTTGGAACAAGCTTTCATATTTCCTAGTCACACATTTCTCAGACATGGAAAAGAAATCCAAACATGTCTGAGAAATGAGCGATTAAGCACATTACGTATTTGTGTTTTCGGGTAAATCTTAAAAAAGTTCCACGAGATTCCGCTAAGAATGTATGTGTAGTGGCTAGCAGCAATCTTCTTGTATTCGAGCATGTGTGTTATTTTTGCGACCAACTGCGACCTTCTACAGAAAACACTTTTATATAAGCCGAACCCGCTATTCTAAGAATGATCTTTCCGATATGTTTGAAGGAAATGAGTTTGCAATTCCACAGGGGGTTCTTTTTTTTCAAAATGTCTCTGCGGAAAATGTTACACAGGACTTTTATGAGTCAAGAGGTCTTTTCTAGCAACACCTGTGGTTTGTCTGCCTCGCGCCAATAGCGCACATCATGGAAGCAATTGAGAGAAGAAAAAGCGCCACTTTTGAAGTTATAATGTGGATGGAAAGTATTGAAATTGGGTAAGAAAAGACCACTCAGAGAAACGTTAACGTTAATAAAAGATTTGGTGGAGAAAATACCTGTCAAAAGTGGAATAATATCGTCTTGAAAGACATCCTATGTTGGACTACCTTATAGGCGACCACCTTTATCAAGCAGAACCCTAACAAATTCTACTGGAATCCTTAAGACTCAAGAGATTTCCATGTAAGTTAACATTCCGGGGCCGACTGGGCTATTTATATGAGTGGCAGTCCTAGAATTCCTATTTTCTTATTTGCAAAATCTCACAAAATATCTATGTTAGCTAACGTCATGCCCATCATGTGGAAATGTACGCAGTCCTGGAACTGAAACGCATATTCATGTTTTACATGCCTTTGCTTCTTTGCAAACACGCATAGAGACTAAAATTCATGGGGCGCACCTCCTGCGCAGAAAATATTCCTCAGTACATGATTTTGTGCACTAAGCCTCTATTGCAGAAGTACTAGAAGTTGCCCTAAGTCGTTGGCTTCCAGGGGTCATGTGCAGTGCAAAGAAGCAGCGGATTAGGCAGAGCATCTATGCTGAAAAGTAAAAGAATTTATCCACCGGTTCCCTAGAAAAATAGTTTTGATCGGCTAGATGTTCGGAATTACCCACTGTGCTACTTGAGCATTAGTACAGCAAAACACATTTTCGATATCATTTTTGAAAAAAATGGTGATGTTGCAAAGGACTAACTGAGAAGTCTATCGATGCTTGAAGGAGTTCCACCAATTTCTTATAGCTTGTCGAATTTCCAACCTCAAAAGCATACTGTTGGCATTTGTCCCCAGAGGCGTAGACTTCGATTAGGGCTACAATGGAGAGCAAAAGAGACCTAAAAATGCATTTCTGTGTAAGATGCAGGATCTACTATTGTTATAAAGACTATCAGCGATGAAGGTGCTCGGAGAAAGCAACTGTGGACAAACTTGCTCTAGTTCTTCTAATACAAAGTTAATTTTTACGTTAATTCTGGGTTTTCTTTCTGAAAAAATACGTTCTTGTGAGATTTTCTGTTGTTTTCAAGATCTCTGGTCGATCAAATTTCTGCAGTGGATTGAAGTGTTAGGTTGGTGCAGAGATTTCGTCGGTTTTTTTCAGAAGTCTATATTTCTCCGTAGATGTTCTAAAGACCTGACCTCTGGTGAAGGAGCATAAGAATGCAAATGATGCAGACAAGGATGATACCACTCTTTCTAGCCAAGGATATGTGTGTGACTCAGTGATAAAGTAAGAAATGATGTCAGCTGTGAATGCTTATCAAATAGACACGAGAAACCTTCGTTTGAGGCTACGAAGCGGTCAGTTGAGCCGATTTCTTTTGGCCTTAGGATGAGTTGGTCAGCACTGTGATGAACTTAGAGGCAGTGTCTCACCTCAGGGACCAAGTTCGTCAGTCGAACATATGCGAGCCGCTGAGCACGAAGATGTACTTTAAGTTACACGAAAACCTCGAAAACCCCATAAGTTACGGATTCTTTTGGCCGAGAATTTCGAAATTCTCGGCCAGTGGACGAGAGGATTCATTCCGTAGCTGAAGCTTGTGGGGGGTGCGGCATGTTTCCATCACGACAATGTTTGTTCGTTCGATAATAGCTACTGCTGAGAAGTTCATTTTGATGGGCAACCTCAACTTCCCAGCTTCGCTTTTGCTAGCTTCCTATCAGGGGAACTCGTCCGCTCCAATATGGAATCTGGCCTTCAAAATAGGGTTTTTGACAGTTTTTTTTCGGGCTTCAAGCACATCTTTGGAATCAGCGCGTCGAGTAGGACCAGATTCCGTTGATATCTCGTTGCCCATCATGAGGTGAGACAATGCCTTTAAGAAAAGAATATTTGCTAAATGTTGTGATTGCCAAATAAGGGCCTCAGTTATTTTATGAGCTAAATAAACCTCGACATACTTGGTTGATCTAATTTCAACTCATTCCTTCCACGAAATAACTTCGATTCAACCGCTTAGATTTTTTGTTTGATCTTCACATCTTACAATCTTGTTAGATTGTATGCTCGGATGTATTGCTAACAATATGCCCGTTCCAAATGCTCCTGGTAAATCCAGAAGATGTGCACTGCATAGAACACACACGTAATGAACGTATAGGTTCTGGAGTAGTTGTAACTGATCATTTTTTCACTGCTTTTCATCCTTTCACCAGCGTTCAGTTTTCCAGTTCTACAATTGTAGAGGTTCCTACTCAGAAGACACAGAGTCATCAACAGCACAGAAACTAACCGGGAAGGTCAACGACGATTACCATGATTAGCTGTCAAGTAGATTATACAGCCTTGAGGACCGAGAGGGCAATATTGGTTCAGTAACCTGTTTTCACCAAATTCTCCATCCGTGATTCCCAGTTCTGGAAGAAACCACCTGTGGTGGATTTTTTTGTATAGTGAAGAAGAGTCCATAATAGCAGGAAAAACCAGATCATCGGGCACTTACCTCCCGTGCGCGTCAAGAGGAAAGGAGACAGAAAACCGCTGCTGTTTTCGGTTTTTTTACAAGGAAGGAAAGGTAAACTTTGACTTAACATGGTTAACGAGATGCTAGACTGAATAAGGTCACCTTTTCAACCATGTTTGGCCGTTTTATAGAAAGTCCAAAAACGGAAAAGACGTGAGACTACGCGCCTAGGTGTTAAGTGCCTGTAGACGATTCTTGAACGGGCTCGAACGAGCTGATTTGGTCCGTTTCAATGGGAAGTCGTTTACCTTTTCCCATTCCACAGATGATTTTCCCCTAGACAGGGGAGGGGAGTACTTTCATTGGAATCATGTAAAGTCATCTCTGTGATTATCCCACCATGTGCACTCGCTTGCATTGCTCGCTTACTGTTTTTAGTGGGAATACAGTGGTAGTTGCACGGAAATCGCCTTGCTTCTCATTTAGCAAGTTCTAATTCAAAATCGAGTGGTGTTCTTATTACATGGAGCTTTCCCAGTATCCCTAACAGAGTTACATGGAAAATACCTAGAAATGTTCTCATTACCACCTTTTGGCAGCAGACAGAATGACGTGCATTCGTGGCAGAAGCATCCTAACAAGTTTTTGCTAAGCTTTTCTTAGTCTTCTTAGCTCAGAAGGCCCTGACCCGTTTCATGGAGTACATTCTCCGTGACATGTTCCTCCTGAAACTCTCGAGTGACTGTTCATACGAAAAGTAATTAGCGAGGTCGTCTCGCACCTCGCTCACACCTTGTTAAGAGCCAGCTGACTTAACTCTTATAATCTACTTGAGCCGATTTTTCTGATTATCTTGATGACTTGTTGAGTAACTAGCCAGCTCAATCGCATCCTGAATAATACATGGTAGAACTAAAAGTTGCCTTATTTTCGCCACTATAACTCGAGTGCTCATTTTCAGGTGATCAAAGTTTGATTACGGGCAAAGTATTCTACATTTGATGCACGGCACTTGCCCACACATTTTTCCAATTCTTAAAACAATTTCTTGGTCTTTCGTTTCTTATCTTCTAGTGGTTTTGCTACTTTTTGTATCACCTCTTCCAAGGCGGCAGGCTGTCGCCCTCCTCCCTTGACAGTGAATTAAGGAATGAAAAGTGAAAACGGAAGGTGAAGTGAAGAAATTCTCATGGAAAGATTGGTTGTGCATGGAGAACGAATAAACTCACTCATTTCATAGCAGAAACGGTTTCCATATTAGGTGCAAAAGTGCACCCAGGTTACTCTGGACCTGATAAGTTGTTCAGGAATGAACCGAAGTAAACTCTGAATAAAGGAGGTCAATATTTAGCAGGATGCTGAAGTATTGGTTAGTCACATCCAGTCAGCGATCAGAAAAGTTCGGAATTATTGAATATATAAGAGTTAAGCCAGCTGGCTCTTAATAAGGTGTGAGCGAGGTGCGAGACTATCTCACTAATTACTTTTCCTATGAAAGGTCCCCCTCCCCCTCCACTGGTTCATTTTCCCAAGTTTTCTTAACCGGTGCTGGAATTCTAAGTAAAAAAAACCCAATACTGTTATATTTATAATGTTCTCATCGACACATCCCATCCTTTGCCATTACTTAGTAGAGGAATTTGACCCGGTTAGTTGTGAGCCTATGGGCTTTTCTTCAAAAATCAGATCACTACACATAATTATGTAATTAGTTATGTTCGATTTTAGCAGTACATTTGGGACCGAAAAAAATCAAATGTCTGGATTTATTTAATTATATTCAGGGCTAAATCCGAAAAATTCAAAATACTCAAAAAAGAGAGATCTAAATGACTTCTTACCATTCCTGAAGGATTGTATTTGCTCCCCCTTTTTCGAACATTCGAACTATAGGCTTATTCGAAACCGATTTTTTAAATTTCGAATGAATCGATAGGTATGTAGTGTACTATTCGGTCCTGACTATATTTAGAAGCCTTCCCTCAATTGCTGCCATCCCTCAGCAACTGGGAACAGTTGCTGCTAGGGTTTCTACTCGAACCATTACGCCGTTTGGGCTGCGTTCGTGATGTACAGTTATCAGAGATCCTAGTATCATTCATTATGAGCTGCGCCTTTCTTAAAATTGAATCCAGATGTTTTTCTCGGAATACAGCAAATGACCACAAGACGCTGTGGGATAATGTATTTTGAATGCATAATCGCTCTCACAAAAACCCGAGAAAGAAAATCTACTACATTTTTTTTCTCCAAGCAAACTGCTTGACTCCGAAAGGTTACCTTATAACTGTGGGCTGTAGGAAAAGTAAAAAATATTCGTAAGCATGTGAAAAGGAGCGGTAACCAGACTTTGGCTGAAATGGCTTTTTAGGAGACAAATCTCCCTGTTTGAGCGGAAATACAGTCACGAAACACAGTGTAACACCAGCGCATCTAAGTGAAAGTGAAAAAAAAAACTAATTTTATTTCTCTAAGCCTAGTGGTCACGTTTATTTTATGCGTTCAACCTGCTACAAACTCACCTGGTCGTATTCAAGCTCTGTAATAATCTTCGTCCTCCAACATTTGCATTTTACAAAAACTATCATTTTTACTGTAAGAGCAATAGCAGTCCTTTGCGACACTAATACCACGAGGTAAATCTTGGGTCCACCACAAACCCTTCGGCTAAAAAAGATCTGCACTAACAATGCAATGACTGCTTCTTTCAACTAGTGGTTCCGGATCCTTCGAAATGAATGAAGTGAGAACGTATTCACAGGATTTCCTAAACCGTGAGGCTATGCCTCACCAATATCCACGCATGAAGCGATACTCTCATTACGTCCTGTTTTTCCTTGTCTCATTTCTTCTCTCACGTCAGATGTGACCACAGCCAGAGATCGCAAGAAAATGAGAAAAGCGCCTACGTACCACCGACAGTTCCAGATACGGAGGAAACATCAAAAGACTGTAGTAAAAACAAGAAATCGAGTGAAGCTGGGCAAATGCACGCACTTTTCAACTACTTTTTTAACATGACTTTGACTCATTTTCTAGTAATAGAGAGCTGCTAGTACTGGTCATTTAGATGGGAAACTTCAATATTTTTAACATGTTAAGTGGTTGGCTCGTTCCTCGAACTTTCCATCATTTACATACTTGGGAAAAATAACATGTACATCCAGTTCTATTTTTCGTTTAAAATACTTCAAAACGGTCTTTGAACCAGGATCTCAGATAAGATAAAGCTCACAACGGGTTGATCTGTGCTCCAAGGATTTTCATTTTCACGCGGTTCAATAGAATATTTCCTTTGCCCATTTATATTAACCGTTCATATGGTATTTAGCTTGCTCTACATGAGAGAATGAGAAAAAGGTTCATAGCAAACTTAGCAGAATAAATCTAAAAATCTTGAGAAAAAGGTTCATAGCAAACTTAGCAGAATAAATCCAAAAATCTCTGGGAAAAACAGTTGCTCTTTTCTACTTTCACGATCTCTTCCCTTACTCGATCATAAACAAAGCTCGACAACGAAAACAAAGCCGTAATTACTTGGATTATGACCGCAGTCTACCAGCGAAGAAATTCCCATGCCACAACTCACAACATTTGCTTGAGACAAATCGTTGTCAGATTCGCATTCTATTGGACACTCAGCAGAGTTGTTATAGGAATAAATCTTTATTCCCTGTTTTAATAAAAATGGATTTCTTGCTATCACCAGTCTTCGTTACATAACGGTAGCTTTGTGATGACGTCTATGAAATATTCATTCATTCATTCATTTATTACATTGTAATTGTTTACAATGTGACCCTTCGAAAGAAGGCAACATAAAGTTAAGTATATAGATAGTCATGAGGAGTTACTGGAATACATAAATTTGAGAGCTTGCATAGACACTAGATCCAGCTATCGTACCACAACGGCTCCCACTGACAGGGTTGGCTAGTTGCATTGCCCGAAACCATTCGAATCAGGCCACAGCTCTGGGGTGCGGTCAAATGAAGGGACTATCGTGGGCTCCATTCCCTGCTGGTTCCTCACCGTTACCATCAACCAACATATGTAGTGTCATTTGCAAATAAGAAATAGGTAAGTTGATGTGAATGTTAGTATCCCAGATGCTCCTCTTACATATAGAATAGTTATATGAATTTGTATCTATTAAACATCTGTGCCTAATTTCGAGTTCTCCGCCTTTTACATAAGAGTATTTCTATGCGTTAAAATTCTCCTGGTATTTCTTCCATAATTTGTTTCAGTGAGTAATTTTTTGACAAGGTCTTCATGTTGTGCTGTTGCCTGAAAAATCCTTTTGGCAGGTGGTGGAATACCCTAGCCATGCGTGGAAAAAATGAATGAGAGAAACCATTACCTTTACAAGGGGGAAAATAGATTTCGAAGGTGGACACTCTGCCGTAGCAAGGATTAAACACATAGTATTTTGAAAAGTGCAAACTCACCTGACCATTAACTAGCTTATGAAGAAAGCATATGTCGATGAGTTTTCTTCTAAAACTTAGAGAGTAAAGTTTCAGCTTCTTCAATCGTTCCTCGTCCGAAGGGAGTTTTCTCGGTTCTATATGTTCTGGGAAGCA
>KN726774.1:2330-35553 GCA_000816745.1 Ancylostoma duodenale
TGTGTGTGTGTGTGTGTGTGTGTGTGTGTGTGTGTGTGTGTGTGTGTGTGTGTGTCAAACGGAGCGCGTCTAGTAGCATGGGAAATATTTCGCGAATATCTCATGTGTTTCGCGCTGTTTCGCTGTTGGATATGGGTTCTATGTCCATTCATAATCCCACCAAAATTTAAAACACGAACATTTGAACGGATGCTGCCTCTAAAGAACCTTCAATGGAACCTAAGAATTTGGGGGCACTGAAAAGGTCGAATTCTCTCATTGGCACTCTACACGATGTGGGGTGCCATACATGCATCACCGAAAATGCGGGTAATGACTAGAGGCAGCCCTCACGGAAATTCTTATGTCGGAGATTTCGCGGTATGTCGAGGTTTTGAGGGATGGTGAACTCGTCGACAATGATGAAGTAGCGTAAAACAAGCTGGAAACACAGGAAATGGTGACGGTATTTCCTGTGCGTCCAAAGCGCGAACGAGTGTCCCGTAATAGGCCACAGCCGAAACGCTAATAATTGAGCGCATTCCACTTCACCAACTGCGCTAAACCATATGCGCACACCCAGTGAACAGCATTAGCTTGTGTAACGAAACCATTTTGTCCATGTCGGCAGGTCCGCGGCAGTATACTCGCATATATTCGCAGGTAGGCGTTTATTCACTGAGTTCAACCTACTGTTGTGATTCTCCAGCAGCCGGCTGAGGCGTATGCGACTCCTTTCAGAGATGAGAATTTTCGTGAGTGTTGCCTTCAACCACGGTGTAAAAAATCATAGGTAAAGCTCGGCATAAACGTGGAGCAGGTATTCAGCACGCAATTTAGCCCACAGAGCAAATTACCTCCACGTTTTCCCTAGATTACGGCTATGTGATGGTTGTGTGCACTAACGTACATTGTTCATGTGCAACGGCATCGGTTTTAAAAGGATCCAAAATGCATTTTTCTTTCATATTTTTGAGGTAATTCCGCTATTTGGATGCGTGTTTCATAGCGAAACTCGCTATCTGTTGGAATTATGTTCTCTTTTTCAACTCCTATGGTTTATTCTCAAGTTTCTGTCTCCAAGCTACTCCCTTCGCCACTTCACGTAGGAACTCTTCACGTGAGTTGGATTTGAGTGATGTTTTTTGTCTTTCTTCCATTTTTTGTTCTTTTTATAATTGTGTTGAGCTTTTCAGGAATGAGCATGCGCTCACGCGTGTGGGTGCGCGCAAGTGCTCATTTATTTGTAGGCTGTACCCTGGAGATTGAGTTCTACCAAAAGCCCGCATTCTAAGAACTGGAAAGCGCATGAGAGGCGAAATAGGCCGCCTCTGACAAAAAAGTCTTTGCCCACTCCAAGGGTGGGAAATCCCTTCCTTTTGCGATCCCGACGTCAGACGAGTCGGCCGTAGAATACCATATTGCATCATAAGGAAATCATGGATTGTGCTGTTAACACCTTTGCGACAATGTGCTCCCAGTTGACACGCATAGTGCGGCGCGTGGGATCGAGTGCTCGACCGGGTGAGCACGCTCTTTTCAGAATTATATTCCTGTGAAGCAGTCATAATTAGCAAACTCCTATGTAGTGTCATACTAACAAACATTAAAACTTTCTATGCATGCACTGGGCAGAGCAGATCTTCACTCAGGCTTTTTCAATAAGTGGTTGAAACATACACCAGAGAGAACGATACATATGGAAAAGAAACTACAATCAGTATTAAGTGAATGGACGACAAACATTTGGGGACATTCTTGACGACCACCAAAGAAAAAAGAGCGAACTCAGAGTTCCGCGAAGTCGGGGTATTATGCGGCGGAGGAAAAATTCCTACCACGTGGGACCACGTGCTCGAACGGTTGAGCATGGGTCTCACTTGTGCAGAAGCGCGTGTATCTCATGTGACACATCATGTCAAGAGCGTAAGGTCGCGAATGTGTTAACGAAATTGTGGAGGAAGCCAGGCCGTACCCCGAAGGCGACGCGCATTCATTCGTTCGTGTGGTTGATAGGGACTTCGATATTCGAATGTTCGAGGCCAGTTTTCGAATGTGTTAATTATACTCAGTACGGTAATTGTTGCTTGCTAGTTCGTTTTCTATATCGATTAGCTTGGAGATTTAAAAAAACTTCTTTTTGGGACACAGATTGGCTATTCTTAACGTCCCTGTGTAAATAGTGGAAGCTCTTACTTCAAAGGCAGCGCCCACGGAAATGTGCGTTACCCAGGTTCTGTGACATTTTAACAGTTCATCATAGTCCGATCAGTTTTGAGACAATAGCGGCTATGAAAATGCCCTGCGTTAAAGGCAGTGTCCAGGCAAAATTTTCAAATTTGGCATTTTCTAACTCTATTCGAAATGCTGATTACAATCATGTAGGTTTTGCAAGCAGAAACCATACAATTTGTGCTTTTTAGACGGTTGAAAGTTGTGGCGTGGACGAATTGTCCGGTGAAAGTTGAAAAGAAGGCAATGAAGCTGTTCGAACAGCCGTATTTGGGAAAAACAAGCTAGTCATCATGAACCATGATGATCTATTGACGTAATCACTCAAAAAGCCAGGTTTTATGATTTTAACATATTTTTAACACAATGAAGGCACACACGAATTACTGGTTCAGAAAAGCACACTCAAGGGCCTGTGCTTGTGGACTTTCTGTGTGATTTCAACTATGACCGCAACCGTTTTGCTAACAGGAATTGATTGTGAAATTTTAGCATTATATTGGTTGACAAAAATGTTCAATATTCAATGTTAGGATCAAAAAGGCTTTCTTGTGATGATAACTCATTATGCGGCTAGATCAAGTTATCAGTCGCCGTGAAGTATTCCGTAATAAACTTTTGAGCCGTGAAGTATTCCGTAATAAACTTCTGGTAAAGATATACAAGTCATTCTTTCCCTTTTTGTAGGTATTTTCAAGTTTTTTTTTCCAAATCTGTGGCTGAAATTCTCGGCCAGTATCGATAGTAATACGTGCCAAACAGTGGAACATGTCTTGACCACCTGAGACGAGATTTGATCTGTTTCCACGAAATCACTGAAGGGGCGGAGCGGGCACTGGAGATGGATTTGGGTACTGAGTCTAAGGCGAATATCTCGCTTATTTCTGCGAGCTTTTCGCGGAAACTTTGGCAAATGCCTATTGAGGCGACCCGCTATCATAGTCTAATGAGCACTCTTGCTCGAAGATTTTGCCTGGACACTGCCCTTAAGCACAGTAACAAGTATGTCCGTGCTGGCGATAAATTTCAACGAGTTTACCGCGTGCTAAACGCCGGACGTTCAGCGTTGCATCGTCAAGTGAATTGGTGCCAGCTGTTTTTGCCACTCAACCAACCATTTCTAACTTGTTTCGAACACCGTCGCACATTCTTCTATATTAGTTCCTTCAAATTCCTGCCGCGTTTTCAGATTCGACTTTATCTCGTCTATGATCTGTTTTCTAGATATACAGGAGGATCTATTGAAGCCCTCTCGCCGCTTCAGGATGCATTTCCCCATTAGTTTCGAGTGACTCCGGCGGTTTCTAAATTGCTGAACTCATAGGATCTCTGAACAAGCAGAGGTTAAGTCAATTTTACATGGCCAAGTATAGTGGAATCGCGCGCGAAGGGAACGAACCAACAGTTGCGGGTGGGAGCAGGATTTGAACGAACCAATCGCGGAACTGTATCGCGCCCCGTTTTCTCTCACGATGATACATACCCTTTAATCGTACGTCGAAGTCTGTAAAACTGACGAAATCCCCTTTTTCGGAGGGTCCGAATGTGCAGTTCACGGACCTCTTGGGTGGAGTGGTCCGTGACTGTGCTGGCTGCTCGCCCTGGCCGCAGCATTGGCCAACACGTCTGGACCTGTCCCATCGATGAGATAGACAGCTTCACGGTCCACCCGGCTCGTCAAACTGTTCCAAATCATGTCCCGAAAAACGGTTAAGAACGAGTTTAAAGACAGTTTTGTAATATTTTATGTATATCGCTGGATTCATCATGTCAAGGAGATTCAGAATCTGCTTAAACCTTAAACACGAAAACAAGGTGACACACTACTTTTAGAGACTCCCGATCTAGGTTCAAATCTACTCGGGTTTCGTGCACAGCACGATATGACCGGACACGATGGTTTGCCTTGATTTCACTGATAGTGGCTGGTTCTCATGTACAGATACACTCATGAACAACAAGGGAGTACGGGTTCAAATCTGTGGGAATGTGCATGCCTGTGCAAGAGACCGGACCATAACAAAACACGAAAAGGTTGAAATTTGACAATGTCGCATTGAATTCAGATGCGATCGTCCACCCAAATTTGCTTGGATAAACAGCAGTTGCTTTCGTCACGCTAAAAATTAGGAAATTGTTTTTACAGCCAGCGCTGCTTTGAAGATATGGGCCCATTGATCTGAAATTTGTATTGCAAAATCAATTCGGCGAAGCACATGAACGATCTTTCTATTCTATACTTTTCATTAGTTTGCTCATGATCTGTGTGTCTGTGTACGAGAAACATCCATCTTCATTTAAAAAAAAGACTACACCATCGTGTCCATCGACTGGAGCTATGTATGGAAAGATCTGACATTTTATTTTTACTTCGACCGACAGGTTCATTTTTAGCTGTCCGTGTTTACGCTGATGATCAGAAGTTGTTTTTAGCTCAGTTAAGATGAATGGGATTGATTTACGGTTAAGAAGTCATATAAAAACCTAAACACAGGTAGAATTTCGTTATAGAAGCGGAGGAGGTAGATAGAGAGGAAACACCGATGGTGAGCGCTGTACAGTGGGAGGTGCTGGAAAACGGAAAGCAGTGCAGCGCATACTCAGACACCCAGTAGATGAAAAGATGTCACCCAGCGAGTCCACAGCTAGGCGTGCTCGTGATGAAAGTACTTAGAAACCGACCCAGTATTAATCGGCCTGTTCGTCCGGTTAACGCCATAGGGTTTGGGAACCACAAATCTCTAAGACGTGAGTTCCACATACGTGTGATTGGCGCTGTGGTGCCAAGTAGTGAGGCTGGTGCAAGGAAAAGGTGACTTAGACGCAAATTGGTGAGCAACTGGGATAATACTAAGGAACGGAGCAGTTATATGGAAAGGGAAACACAACGGAAGAACAAACTGTACTACTACAACACTAGCGTTTATATTCTGAGTTTCGTAATAGCGACGAAAAAACTTTCCTGAGGAGCTTCAATTCGTTTTTGTTCGCATAACTTTTCTTATTCGGGAGGCAGGGAAAGTTGGATTAGTTTGTTCAGAATACAAAACACATTTGTGGGAGTTGAGTGAGATTAATGGACGGATAAATGGTTCGTTTCTGCAATTCTGGACTGGTCAATTTTACAGAAATGCAAGAGCTGGCGAGCTGAAAATGGCAGAACCCCGCGAAGCGGGCAAGTGCGAGACTCGCCGAAAGCAAGTCGAAGCACTTGTTACAATGATATTGTAGAAATTTTTGTTTCTGTAGTGATTTCTTTGGCGTCAACATAAATCGAAGAATCTAGGCTACAATGCAATTGAGCGGCTGTAGAAGATAGCAGAGGCAATAAACAAGTGAGTATACAAATGCATCCTAAGCCCGTATGCATGAACATCCCCGCTGGGGAGGGGAGGGGATCAGAAATGCTGTCAAGCATTCGAGCAGCTTTTGAACAGTACTCGAGCAATTGTCCATACATTGAATCTTTTATGAATCCTCTACATATGTACAAAGTATTGGACAGACTGCGCTTCTCTTGTATCTTCACAAGGCGCAAGGTCTCCCGAAGGGAGGGGATGGACATCCCCTACTTTGAATAGGTGATCACGAGGGATCACGCTTGCCATCCAATTATTCGTAATTTTCACATTTTTTGGAACTCTTTCTGGCTTCAATACTTTGATGAGAATGTGTTTCTGTGGATCCACTATTGTCTGGGCGTTAATATGCGAAATAGCGCGATCCCTCGTGATCCCCTACTCAGCATAGGGGATGTGCACCCCTCCCTCCAAAATATTTCCTCGCCTGGTAAATGCACAAGAGAAGCGCAGGTGATCCAATACTTTGCACATATGTAGGGGATCCATAAAGGATTCAATATGGACGACCGCTCGAGCACCTTTTGGAAGTGCTTGAATACTTGACAGAAGTTCCGATTCCCTACCCTCCGAAGCGGGGATTTCCGTGCATGCGAGCCCTAGTAGTAACTCTTCATGAAAAACTCTGAATGACCCTACAGTTCAGATTCGATGGTGTCACACCCCAGGTTTGATGTTCGTCACACCAAAAGCCAGAAACAGTGATAGCACGATCGTCTCTCAACTAGGAATGTGCGGAAGTGAATTTTCAAATCACATAAAACGTAAAACGGAAAACAAAAATGCAAAGATGACCGGAAAACGGAAGGAGTAAAGCGGGAAGCGGAAAATTTGTGATTGTACCCGAGATCAACCTTCATCATAGTGCAGTAGAAGTGGAGTGTATTGACCGCTTACTAATATGATTTTCGCCCATATGTTTGTTACTTGTTGGGTAAGATCATGTCACGTGACCTTTTTCGAAAATTGTTCCATATTGCTGCACATGATGTTTTAACTCCAGCTAAAGCACTACTGTCGTACTAGGATCTCTTAGAGTTCTGATCATTTCCGTTCTAGCTGGATGTGTATATTCTTCATGTTTTGCGCTCGGCTCATCTGCTAGGAGATGCTCTGCGTCGGTCCACTTCTTCACAAGCTTGTTGAAGTGGTATTGCGCGCGATTCAAAAGATTCTGAAATAAAGTGTGTCAGAAAAAGAAGGAAATTCAGCAATTTGTGTAACCTTATATAGACATTCATGCTTGTCACAGGTGTAGAAGCGCGTCGGGGTTCTCGGAGGATTTCGTAAAAGAAGAAGCACGGCTCCTCCTGTGCAGTATTTGTAGCGATAGGAACGATTCTCGACATAATCGCAAAAACATCTCGGACTCAGATGGATCCTGGAGATACTAAGCGATTCCCTGCCGCTATGCATGTAAACGATGGATACCATCGGTGCACTTGTTTGGAAAAGTACATTCTGGACCTGACACAACAAAAGTTGTGGTTCGATGGAATATATTGTGTTGGTGAAAAAAAAGTTCTGCAACACTTTTTTATTTTCTTCTCCAGAAAGCAAAGGCAGTCATACAGGTGCATCTTGTGTCCGAATAAGGTAGTATGCTCTCAAAGCTTTCACGATAGGTAAAGGAGGGAAGCTCTAATCGTATTTGAGCAATAATGCATTATCGAGTCTTACTTCGGTCTTTTTCATGTTATGGTTTCCCGCAAAGACATCCTGTAAGCAGGGCTGATGTCAATATATAGTGTAGTCGTTTTGACAGTGCGTTTTCCGCGACAGCGGCTCCCTGGTATTGGAGCATGCAGCGCGGTCGGTGGAAAAGTTGACCTTGATCGATCTGGCATCTTTGAAGGGTTTCATCGTTTTTATCGTCTCGTTTCTTTTTATACTGTTCCTTCTTAGCTCTCAGGGATAGGGCGTACTTCACAGCGACGCTGTCGCTGCGACCGTTCACCACCACAAGTTTACTCACAGTGGCTCTTATGCCAGCACGGTATTCCATGCAAACTGTGTGAGAACTATATAATATATAACTATATAACTATATATTCTATATATATATAGAATATGAGAACTCGTAACATTTTGTTCTCTTCATTCCCATTCATTTTCTTCACCGCGACGGTGTCGCTGTGAAGTATGCCATGGGCCTCAGAACAACAGAAGAGGGGAACAGACGATAAAACTCGTCAAAGAAGCCAGTTCGACTGTAGGTCAACTGTTTGACCGACCGCACCGCGTGCTCCAATACCAGCAGGGCCGCTGCCGCGGACAACGCACTGTCAAAACGACTCCACTATACGTGCTGCGTTGAACAGGAACGTTATTCATCATTCGATGGTTTCTCGATCTTTCAATATCGAGCTCTCTTGAAGACTCATATGGTGGTATCTTCCTTATCAGTGTTCGGTGAGAGCTTCTGTATTAGTATTTTATTCGAGTAAACTTTCGTCGCATAGCTCTTCGTCAGTCCTTAATACTCGTACATACAATATGCAGTGCAACACATGTTAACAACTGCTATATGTGACGTGATCGTACAACGAATGACTACCATATCTGATGTTATCTAGAGAAACACAACTGCTACTTCTAAGATGTTTGAGCGGACGTTGTCAAGCAATTAGTTTTAACGCCTCAACAAGCTCTTCCTTATTGTTAATCACCGGCTGGTACCGTTTGATTTCCGAGCCTCCATGATCTTCCTATGAAGGAGGTACTCGAGGTGACGGTACAGCACAACGACTTCAAATTCTGTGGTGGAATCTCGTCGTAAGGTGGCGGGGAATGCCCATGTTAGCGTAGGCTTGTGGGTTGGCGAGGGCTCGACGATGTTCGTCCAAGCGCTTTCTCAGTGGCCTTCCGCTTTCTCCAATGTATCGCTGACCGCATCCTCTCTCAGCATAGCAGACGTTTGTATTTAGGATTATTCCGTTTGTCAGCTACGCTTTCCCGATATGATCGAGATAAATCATGTAGCGCGCACCCGCACTACATGAAAGTGAACGTAGTACAAAATTCGATCAAAACCAGTGAACGAGTTTCAGCGAGCATCTCAGAAAATGTTGAGTCGATGAAACGTATTCTCTTTGACAACGGCTACAACAGAGGGGAGATGACTACCTGGAGACCGTATTCAGCTCCAGATGGGATCGCACTGATATTGCAATACCTCAACGAACACCTTGCAAAACGAATCAACGTCATATTAAAGAGGTCACGGCGCCTGGTATCAAAGCCCTCACCCACCCTTAAAGTGATACTAACATCGTCACGATTGTACGAGAATGGATGCGACGAAGAGGGGTGCCGCTATTGCACCGACCAGAAGATCTGTCACTTGCGCGGCACAGTGTATCTGGTAAAGTGTAGAGGATGCGGTAAGCGATACATTGGAGAAAGCGGAAGACCACGGAGAAAGCGCTTGGATGAACATCGTCGAGCACTCGCCCACCCACAAGCCTACCCTAACAAGAGCTTTCCCTGGCACCTTACAACGGTACACACCCGAGATTCCACCCCAGAATTTCCACCCCAGACCATGGAGGCTCGGGAAATCAAACCGTATCAGCGGGTGATTAACAATAAGGAAGAGCATGTTGAGGCGTTAAAACTATTTGCTTGACAACGTCCGCTCAAACATCTTAGAAGTAGCAGTTGTGTTTCGCCATTTCTCTAGATGACATCAGATATGGTAGTCATTCGTTGGACGTTCACATCTGCTCCTCTTTACTTCTTACTCGGTTGGTCATACATATAACAGTTGTTAACATGTGTTGCACTGCATTGTATGTATTAAGGTCTTCCGAAGGCGCTAAGCACCGAACGTTTACTAGAATAAACTACTAACGCACAAGCTTTCATCGAACACTGGTAAGGGAGGTTTCTCGATCGTCCAAGGGTTTCGAGCCTGGCGAAATAACGCTTGGAAGTTACCCACGCTTTAGATGCGCATCGACTGTTATTAACGAGGATTTGCAGGGCACCCTGAAGGAGAGGCCGGATGCTGACACCTGCGAGTCGACAAAGACACTCAACAGCGTCCGTGCGACCGTCATCAAGCATCCTCACGGTCTTGATTATAGCGAAGTTGTCTGGACATGAGTACCTCGCTGGTTGTGCGAATCTGATAGGTCGTACTTAGTGAGCATCGAATAGTCGCTGTCTCTCCGTCCACATGGAAGGAACTTTCTTACAGATATTGCGAATGGGGGCGGAAGCCTGGTCCTATACGCGAACAATGCACAGCAGCACCAGTGGATTTCGTGTCCGGAATCACTTCGAAAACAGCCAAAATCAGACCCGCGCAAAAACAAGGTTTTCCTATGGAGTTGGTCTTGAGGCATGTGCAAGAGACTCGCACTTGCGAAATCCTCGGAAAATTAACAAAGAAGCACAAATAATCATCAACTGAGCTCAAATGCGAAATCTTCCTTATGAGTTGCGTAAATTCCACAAGTCTGGCAGCCCGGCCAACACGGACTTCCACTGTTCCCGTGATCCTAGCGTTGATCTAAACTTCTTCACCACACATACATCAGTGGTGGACGCAGTGGCAGTGGGGACCTCCACCTTCCCCCGCTCCCGAAACAGGTCCCCAAATTTTAGAGAATACTTCATAAAACAAATAAAATAACAAAATGATTAAATAAGAATGTATCAGGTTAATTTTTAATTGTTTATTTATGTTATTATTTTTAAAATAATTTCTGTCGATTATTTACTCCTGCAATTAATATTTTTATTAATTTCTTGGGATCTGAATCCCAAGGCGGCTAAGACTGCACTTCCTCCCCCCCCCCCCCTCCGCCCTCCTGCCCACCTTTTGGGACCGGCACTGATCTACATCAATCCTCCGACGGAACGATATATACATACGTGATTCAAACAGATTATTGTTAGGATAGTTGGGATAGTTTAACGGATCAGAATCTGCTTGGATATCTATCAGTGAGGAGAAGTGGTGGAACCGGGCGAGAAATAAAATTACTAAAAATACTAACTTAAATACTAAACAGATAAGAATGAGTATTACAAAACATTTTCATCATTTTTGTCTCCCTTCAAAGGAATTAATGAAAGAATTAATCTGAATATTAATTGCAACAAGTATTTTAAAAATGATAATAAAAATGAACAATTAAAAATAAACTTATTTAAGACTCTTATAAAGTAATTGGGGAAATTCGGCGACCTATACGCGCCCCCCTCCCGAGAATGGGTATCCTTCCCCCTGCCTGCGTCCGCCACTGCTGTACACTACTTTGAGCATTTTAACGTGCGCGCAAACACCTCTCCAAAGTGTCGATTCGTCGCATAACGTTATCCCCTCCATTGGGCACAGTCACACCTCTGCCTGTCAGCGAACCCGTATCCATACATTTTCCATAATACTGAACGCCGGCAGACCAATTCTCTATAGGTGAACCAGAATTCGGGCGTTCTCCTCACTACTGGACCGCAGCGGGCTCGTCTCCTGGCGGTCTCCATTTATTGGGCCACAAAGCACCCACTCTATATTGGCAGACCCGTACACCGGCATTTTTCTGGCCTTCACTCCAAACCGGATCTGTTCTCCATAGACGGACCCGTATTCCTCACTGTTGTGCCAAAGCGAACAAGGAGCCTGGCGTTCTCCACTTTTTCTGAGTGCCGGTGGACCCATTCTCCATCGCTGGACCCGCATTCGGGCTTTTTTATCACTACCGGGCAAAAATGGGCCCGTGGGCTGAGCCAATTCGGATCGGCTGTTGGACGATGGACCTGTATTCTGGCGTTTTACTGTTGCGTAACTATTCCTTAACAGCGGACTCGTATCACTGCATTCTCAATACAATTGGACCATAGGGGACCCGCTTCTCATTGGAGGATCCGTATTCTGATGTTCTCGTCACTATTGGGCCAACCCGAACCCGTATCCCGACGTTGTCCACCCTTCCGGGCCAGATCGGATCCACTGTGTCCAACAGTGAATCCGTACTCGGGCGTTTTCCTCACTTTAGTCCAAAGCGGACTCGTTTCCCATTGGCTACTGGACTCCGGCGCAGCTGTGCTCTCTCGGAGCTCCATTTGTAAATATTGAGAGCAATAGATAAAGCTTCGGTGATATTCAGGAGGTTATACGTATAAATGGTTACAGACAACGTTATGACATGTGATGGCGTGTTTACTCTGCGTGTGTGAGTGTTTCTGGCCTCCACTCCAAACCGGATCTGTTCTCCATAGACGGACCCGTATTCCTCACTGTTGTGCCAAAGCGAACAAGGAGCCTGGCGTTCTCCACTTTTTCTGAGTGCCGGTGGACCCATTCTCCATCGCTGGACCCGCATTCGGGCTTTTTTATCACTACCGGGCAAAAATGGGCCCGTTCGTCGCATAACTTTCTCCACTACATCGGTGGACCCGTATCCTGGTGTTCTCCACGTAATTAGGCCAAAGCGGCCTACCCTCTGTCAACGGACCCGTATTCTGGCGCTTTCGTCACAAGTGTACAGGCTCTCTCTAAGTGTTACGCGAACGCCCTTGCTGCATATTCTCTTCGGGACCTCGGGAGAGATACGGTGGAGGCCTTACCACCTGAAAGGACAGTGCAAGATGGGCCGTTTTATCGAGTCCTCGACGCCGTGGAATTCCATCCCGAGTTTGAACTGGATCTGTGCAAAAGAGGTACAGTGGTTATTTTGCTTCGTATGCTACACTGCCTGTAAGTTGTAAACGCTCCCTCACCCCATGCTGCCACACTGCCAGCAAAAAAGATGAAATCACCATCGCGCGCATGCGGGAGAGCCAGGAATAAAGTAGGTGGCCTCATTGTCTGCGCTTCTAGGTTAGCAGTATCTATGAGTGCCGCTGCGTTATGGAACAATAAGTCTACCGCTCTAGCCCCCTTACAGCGCTTTATTTAAAAAAAAAGCCAAAACGTGCAAATGTTTATCTTCTGCGAGATAGTGTTGCCAACGCAAGTCCTGGGAAAACTCAGGATCTCGGTTGGGAATTTCTGTCACACCTTCCGTAATTTCGAGACCTGGCCCTGTCGGAAAGTCACCTTTTCCTAGCCGAGAACAGCCATTTATGGAAAGTGAGGCTGAGCAATCAACAGGCACTCGAAAGTGAGGTGCAAAGGTCTTTCGATACACAGCCTCCGCAATTCTGACAGGAAGGGATGGGGAAGGTGCTCAGAAGATGGATGAAGGTGCTACACAATAGTGGTAAATATATCGTTAATTGAGCTTCTGCTTTAATGAAGGAATACATTCTCGAAGAATTCGTGGTGGGTGTTGCAGAACTTTTTCATCAACCTAATAGTAGCCCTCTCCCACACTGGAGGACAACAGGACAATTAGAATGCGTTGTATAATGCCACGTTCAGTGTAAAAGTGCAAGTTTTGCATGGCGACACGTTTGGCGCAACATCTTTTTTTTTGCAAGGTATTTGGCGGAGTTCAGGTAGTTGGCAAACCCGTTTGCCAGGTTGTCAAACAAACCTCGCCAAGTGGGTCACCAACGAACTTCAGAGTCAGGTTGATTTTCAAAGGTGCGATGAAGTGATATGTACTCCTTCGTTCGTTGTCTTTGCTCCTAATAAGCCTCCAGTTATGAATAAACTAGACGGCATACCCGGCTTCGCTCGGGAGTTTTACTGCCCGTGCTTTTTACACTGATGTGGATAGTTAATGATACTATTAGGGTGGTAAGAAAGTCTTGAGCCGTTTTAGACTTTTTTGTGCTTTCTTTTATTACTCAGCACACAGTGGAATTTTCCCAACAATATAATAACCATAGTTAGTCAGTGCAGTGGGCAGGTCAGCGGTCCCCTTGTCCTAGATCTGGGAAGACTAAGAGCTATAGAAATCGCTGACCTCCCTTTCAACATGGTTAACTTTGTTGATTTTTTTCTTGGCTTGGAATGTCTTGAAAGAGCAAAATAAGTGGGTATCGGAAGGGGCAACGTCAGGAGAATAGGGAGGGTGTGAAACCGTGATCCAACCCAGCTTTTCCAATTTTTCACTGGTCTTTTTGGCTATTTGGGGCCTAACGTCATCATGGCGTAGGTGTACAAGGAACGTTTCGGCCGTTTTCCTCGAACAGCATCCGCGACTTTCTGGAGCTGATTGGCGTAAGTGTTACCGGTGACTGTGTGTGTTTGCGTGAGCAGCTCATAATACAACATTCCTAGCGAATTCCAAAGGTAGCAAAGGAGACACATATTTGGGTGGGGGTGCGATTTGGCGGATATTCTCCTCCGAGCCACATTGAGCGTGTTAGAACCGTCTCAGACATTCGAGCGCTCGGAGCGCCGGTGAACCCGCCCACTTTTGGCGGATGCAAGCTTCCGGCAGGTAGTTGCGGGTGGAGTAGGAATACTTGCTGAAGGTGCGCATGGAGCAAGAGAACCTGCTGTGAGCACGCATGAGGCAGAGTATATGCAGGTTAACCTGCACCCTGTTCTTTTTTTCTCCGTTGCCACGTGGCAAACGTAGTCTATATAAGACGGCAGACGGCTGTGAAAGTTTAGTCTAGTCTCCGCTCTGGCGAAGACTTTACGAGTCTTACGGGACTTGTCTGGCCAGGCCTAGCGCACCTTTTGGCTAGACAAGATGCGTGGGGTGCGCTCGCGTGCCGACGCGGCGCGGACGGAAAATTCCGTCTCGCCGCAGATGTTCGGCTCGTCCGGCGCTGACGCAGGGAGCAAACACGTGCCCGGCGAACTCATTTTTGTACTATTTTTGTATTCACCGGTTGCAATAGAACATGACCTGCCCTAATCCTTCCGTCCCCGTAGTAGGGTCACAGCAGGTTGAATGCAGGATAAGGCGCGACTAACGGCGGAATAGGAGCGCCAACTCCGCCCACTTTTGCGTTTGTCCCCAGCTGTCATGCCGCGTGAAACGGTGTGGGCCGGCGCTCCAAACGCCCGAATGTCTGAGGTAGAGGACCCAACTCTCATTTCCAGTAATTAGGTTTTCCAGAAACTACTTTCGATGTGGGCAATGCAGGAAAAACTGATTTTGGCTCGAAGGACCTCTTGTGGAATTGACGTCGTGATTAAAGCAGGGGAAGGCAATAGGGCTATATATGCCTATTATGGAGAATCCCCGAGTTTGGTCTACAACTTCCACATGGTAGGTCATGGGTACCTGTCAATAATCAAAAGTACTGGAACTTCCAAAAAAAATCGGCTCAAGACTTTCTTACCACCCTAATAATATGTTCATTCGAAGATCTCATCATTTCGGTGATCACTATGTTAAATAATGTGGGCACCCTTTTTTCACCCCACGAAGGAGAGAAAGTCTATAAAGCATCAAATCGAAAATTTCGTGCAAAATGGTTGCCATATTCGTGTTCAGCGTGTTCGAGAACCCTGTTAAGGACGATCTCACCCAATTCTGTGACAGAAGTGGAAAAATCGATAAAATCAATAAATCGGTATTTTGGCGCAACGTGGTTGTCATATTCGTGTTCAGCGTACTGCGGAACCCCAGTATACTTGTCCTTACTGACCTCCACGCAAAAGTAGATAAAAATCAATAAAATCGATAAATCGATGATTTAGTGTTAAGTGGTTGTCATATTCGTGTTCGGCGTATTCGAGAACCCTAATGAACATGTTCTCGCCAGTCCTTGTGCAAAAATAGCGAAAAAGATGAAATCGATATAATCAATAAACCGATCGATAATGTTTGGTGGAAAGTAGCGTAAAACCTCCGCCGGCCCGTAAGGGATACGTGTGCAAAGTTTTGTCCGGATCGGTTAATCCTCGGCGATTTCTATTCGGAACATACACGCATACATACACAGATACATACCTATACATACACACTTCCACTTTTATATATACAGATTTCGGTGTTTGCATTATTCTCCAGATTCAATAGAATGATAATTTTGCACACGTTTGACAGTTTGCTTTCTGCGTTTGACTCTGTGCGGTTAGGAGAATACGTCAATATCGGTCAGGAGAAAAATGCCGCGGAGAGATTTCACTCAATTCAAATCATCACTTCTCCCTCCCGCTTTGGTAGATATAAAAATTTTACACAAATCCACAAGAACTAACAGAACTGGATTTCAAGATTTTGATTCATTCCACCCAACTCTACTTCCATGGTAGGCACTAACGAAGCCCACGAAAGGCTACAACACATACTCAAACTTGGTTCTAATTGCTCGTCCTAGGGCAGAGATATTTTGGAAAAATTATGTCGTCCGAAACAGTGGGTGTGCTAAATATGTGGTGAGAGCAGACCGTTGATCACCAGCATACATAAAAGTGAAAGGGTATGCCGTCTAGTCAAATAAAAAGTTTGTATATAGCGTATGAAGGGCTGCGAGGAAAAGCCCAGAAAAACAATCAAACCCGTCACTGTTCTTGACAAGCCACCGTCTCCATAATCGCGTTTGGTTCACGCTGAAATGAAGGAACTTCTGAAAGTTCACACTGAATCAGTGTATTCCCCGAATTGATGCCAAAGATCAGTGTCAAATCACCCGCCGACCCTATGCATCTCTTTGTTTCACTCTATTTTAAAACACGGTTTCTTCAAAACTGCGACGTGATCCTGTTCCTACAACTCGTTAGTGCAGTCGCGTATCGATGACCTTGTCGCTTTCACTTCGCCCATTTTGAAGTGTTTTGCGCTCGAAAGAAGAGGCGGCTGCGCAGCTTTTTGTTAGTTGTGGACAGCTTCTTCCGTGTGAACCAGGTCACACAAAGCGAATACGATGAGTTTTCACAGGTTTTTTGTGATCGCTAATGCCTGGCGATCACACCTCGAGCGGTACGATAATCCCTCGCTACACGGGGCGATCTTGCGGTGATCGCGTATGTTGCCTTCAGCAGACAGGATTTGTCCATTCTGCAGACTTTTTCGGCCGACTTGCAGAAAAACACAGGAAAATGGGGACTTTTCGCAGAAAAAGCCGCTACCGGCACTTTGTCATGTGAATAAAGAATTGGGGCTTGGAGAAAGGTCGCCGCTGTTCCTCGCCGCTCTGAAGACCGTTGGATAGTACTCATCAATGGCCCAGCGCTTAAATTAATTACGGTCAAAGTAGCGTTTCAGCACCGGGCTTCATTCATATCTTTGATGAACTACAAAGCTCAAGGAGGAGGCCCCGTAGGCTAGGCTTGTCGGAAATCATCTTTTTAGAGTAATTGACTTATAGCCCTTCAAGTCAGACTCCTTTCTCGATTCGGTCTTGTAGACATCAAGTTCAAATAAGCGTTTTGAACTTTTCGAGTGGTTCACATTATGAAGGCTTAAGTGTTGTGGCTCCAGGATTCCTTTTTGTTGGATGACGTACAGATTTGAAGGTTGGATGGATAAGAACTGTCGGGTTAGAGGAAGCTTGGCTCACGTTGGACGGGATAAAGACTATGACCAAGCTTCATAGTCGATCACTGAACACTATGCGAAATAGTTACAACTTTGAAGTCGACATAATCATCGAATTACTATAGGGTTCGATATTTCCACCGATAATATAGTGGAAACTTAAACAGCTCGAGGAATTGACCGGATTTGATTACTACCATTCAGTCAGCGGAGTTCAGAGGAAAGTAAGAGAGATACCGTGTAGATTCCAAGACAGTAGAAGCAAATGATGCTGTTAATTGACTACAAGAAGATGGGATTTGGGAAAACTATATTGAACTAAACAAAATTACATTTCAAAACTGGATTGAGTCCGCGAATTTCGCGCCTCGGGTATCGTGGTACGTTCTTTTTTCTACTGGACGGGATCCCAGAGCACATGCTACGTAATCATAAGAGAACATAAGCAAATGGTTAAAATACCCTATTTGTCTTTGTATGTTGAATTTATGAATTCAGAGGCCGGACTAGGTATCGTGTCTGATAAGAAGATCTATCGGGTTCATCCCATAACGATGTCGAAGGCCACAATCTTTCCCAAAGCAAACCTGATAAGAGTACCAGGATTCATGTTCTTCTCTTAAAAGATAGTTGTTTTTCCATTGATTTAACATGAAGAAGTTTCTCAAGAATATCTTTGTATGCTTCACTAGCCTCATCATTAATTTTTTCCTTGTTGCAACAGAACTCTCAAAGTGCACCAATTTTTGCTATGGAAGCTTAGCCATCCTGCGCTGGAATTCTTGAGAGGTTTAACAAGCAATTAACGCAATCAACGATGGTTAGCGTGACTGGTTATTGTATAGGCTACCTAACCCTAAGAGATCCAGCACGCAAACGTAGGTTCATAAGCCTGATTTCTCTCAGTTATCCACTCATGAATCCTAGCAGTGTGGGTTAGCATTTATAAACCCTGCAAAGGATGTCGGCTTTTGGTTGATACCTTACCTGAAATAAAGCCAACGATTATGCTTCAAATGATAAACACTAATCCATTAAATGTCCATGCTTCTGTGCTGAGAGAAAAGGCTGAGTACAAGTGGTGTATTCCCCCTCCCCCCCCCCCGCCTTCCCTCTTCCCTCCAAAGAAATCAGCACCCCTTTCCGACGGGAAACCCCGCGATTCGGCAAAGTCTGTCTGTCTGCTGATGTCCTTGTGAGGCAGGCGACAAGAGCAGAACTCGAATTTTGCGAGTCTTATGGGTCGCGGAACGCTATGCCGCCATCGAGGCGAACCATGCTAGATATTTGATCCGCAGAACCGATATGGGGACTACATTGGCTGGGAGTTTTCGCCGTTACAACACCTGGAAGCAGGCGCCGCCTCCGTGATGTTTCATGATATACTGGAAAGCAGTGTATGCAACAACCTTGAGACGTTGGCCAGAGATAGGAATCTCGCATAACACGCGGCTTTTGTTTGTTCAAAGTGTGGGGTGTAATAGTCTGTGTATTAGCGCAGCCATAATACGAAAGTTCTTGAATTTTAAGCACATCAGCAAGGTCCCAAGGTACTTGCCAGCCGACTCAAGGGCTACGCAGCCAGAACTACACATTACATTGGCTAGATGGAATGAACCGCTGGCTCTACGGCATCGTTCTGTGCAACTGTGATAGGCATTTGGCATTAACGACGAGAAGTTCAGGGTGGTTGTGCGCCTGAAGCGGGTACCCCCGAACGGGTTGGCGACGCTTGCGCGGTGCCGTCACCGGGTGTGAAAAAACGCACGAATCACCAAGCACGGGAAAATTGTCGCGGCTGGAATCTTTCCCAGTCCAAGTGACTTCGATGGAACTATTACGGGAAAAAACGCTTACATTCACTGACGCAGAAGGAGCGGTCGACGAAAGCCCGCTAAAAAATGTAGTGAATTTCGTACAATAAGTAAAATATGGGGTGTATGCAGAAAGGAGTATACTGGCAATTATCTAGCTTCTAATAGAATTCTTTGTGTGCAATACAGAAGTATAAACTTTACTATTATTATTTACCTGCTCTTTTTATTGCGTCATGCAACTATCAAACCATCGGAGCAAACAAAGCAAACCAATAAAAACAATAAAAAAGTAACAAGTAATATTGCCAGCGATGTGTTTCTGGCCAGTCCCAGAGTGCAGTCGTGTTTCTAGAAAAACTAAAGACTTTAAATTCTTCTTCTAATGTAAAATCTCCACCTCTCGAAGCTTGGCAAAAACCATGACTTCTGCACAGGCGATTGATCTCACCTATAATTCGTTTGAGGGAAGAAAGAGTTAATTACGGAGGGTTCAAAACAAAGCAAGTACGTTGCAGCGAAGACTACCATGCGTTAACTACAGGAGACTCCAGTATTCTCTTCACATGTGCCTCACCACCTGTTTGGACAGGTCAGGAAAGGAATCAGCTGGATTGGACGAGAATGAGAAGGCTGACAATAGTGTGGATGCGCAGACAAATAGAGTGTTACGTTAAATGTTGTGAAGCAACGACCACTAAAATCTTCTGTACATGATTTTTTGCTCTGCAAAGAATGAGCGAGCTTCACTCGTATACTACAAGATACATTTAAGTAATTCGCACTTTACTGTTCATTATGAAGTCTTATGATAGGGAAGAATTTAGAGGCATACATTTGCAATCCTATAAATAGAAGGATAGAATTCAAAGAACTGTCTCCTTTGAGTTTTCTAAACGAAGAGAAGAAACGCGCTTCACAATTGCGTGCTGATGTCCTGATTCCTAACCTACAGTTTCTGTTTCATATCCTGGCTGGCTGCAACGTGATGAAAGGTCAGAATTTTCGGTCATTACGAATCGATCAACAAAAAGTGCGACCCCCTATCCGCATTTGCCTCATCAGTCACCCAGGTGCCCATTTCGCGGCGTCAATTGATCCGCGTACGTTCCACAGTTCTTGCATACCCTCTTTCAGGCGAAATACCGCGGAAGAAATGTGCTGAGAAATCCTCCGTGGTGGGATGAATGATCGACTGAGATTTCTGGAGTCTCTTCCGAGTTGCTGGTTCGCCTTCCTCTGCAACTTCTAGGATGGCAACAGCTTAGGAAGATTCAAATGCTCGAAACAATTCCTACCCTCTCATACGGTTAGAGAAAACCTTCAGCATTAGTTAAGGTCAGAAGTACTGCTAAGTACGGGTGCCATTGTTTACCAACCGATAGTATTGTGCTTCAAACCAACGGCTCTGACAGTTTTACACATATGATTAAAAGAAGAAGAACACTTCATAATTTTCAATCCCACGAAATATTTTGGGTCGCCACTGTAGTTAAGTAATAAGCCCCGAGAAACCCGCGCGTGGACCGGTAAACCGATGAAAGAGGCGTGGCGCCGCGGGTGCGTATAAAAGCCGATGGGGACATATCGGTGATATCGGTATGTATTCCTCCGATAGCGGCGACGAGAAGAAGCTGTGGCATGAGGCGGAAAGCCTGCGCCGCATCGCCTTTTTCGGCATCTGCATCAGGTACTTTCACCTAATTCTGATTTTCTTCATTTATTTACCTTTTACATGTTCTTTCTTCAAATAGACTAGTGTGTTGTTATTGTTGTCTTTTTGCAGTACCGTTGCCACCCTAACTGCCATCGTCGCTATTCCTTCTCTCTACAACTACATGCAGCACGTGCAGTCTTCACTCCAAACCGAAGTTGAATTCTGCAAGCACCGAACGAACGGTCTTTTCGACCAGTACGAGCGTATGCAGAGAGTGAAGGGAGTACGAGTAGGAATCGTGAAGCGTCAGGCCGGATATGATGCGCCAAGCGACTACAACGCCCATGGCGATGCTGGAGTCCAAGCTGATGCCCAGCAGCACGGCGGTGGTGGCTGCTGCAGCTGCAAGTCTGGTCTTGCTGGACCTCCTGGACCTCCCGGACTTGACGGACCCGATGGAAAAGATGGTCAGCCCGGAGCCAACGGAGAGCCTGGCTCAGATGCTGCCCCAGATGCAGTGCCAACTGCTGACGATTTCTGCTTCGACTGCCCAGCAGGACCACCCGGACCTCCTGGTAACCCAGGACCAAAGGGACCTAATGGAAACCCAGGAGCCGATGGACAACCCGGACCCGATGGCCAGCCAGGACAACCCGGTGCCCCTGGACCACAAGGACCCCCTGGATCCGATGGACAACCCGGACAGCCTGGAGAGCAGGGACCACCAGGAGTTGTCGAGGAAGTACCAGTTCCCGATGGCCCACCTGGACCCCCAGGACCACCAGGACCACCAGGACCAGATGGCCAGCCAGGAGCCCCCGGCCAACCCGGACAAGATGGACCCCAAGGACCACCCGGAGATGCAGGAAGAGATGGAGCCCCCGGAAACCCTGGAGCCCCTGGCGAACCTGGCCCACTCGGAGAGACTGGAGCTGGAGGTGGCTGCGACCACTGCCCCCCTCCCCGAACTGCTCCTGGATATTAGGAGAAGTATCTGTACTTTTGTGCTCATTGTTCTCATCACTTCGACCTCAAAATAAAGCTATAATTTTTCTGAGTTCAAGTCAAAGTATTGCTTGAATGCTAGAAACTGCGGTCAGCCCCTGAATAAACTCGTGTGATTTAGTGCGCAGCCCCTCTGTGTGAGATTAGTCTCACTGTCGCAGCTAGTCGGTGCACTTATTAGGTTCAGTTCCTTGCGGATCTATGCCCGGCATTCGCTATGACGATTGGGTAGCCGCTGCAGCCGAACCCGATTCGATTCGTCCTGGACGACGTGAAAAAGCTCAAACTACGAAGTGAAAGAAACACGATTGTGAGACTATAGGAAGCCAGTATAGTTTAATGGGTTGTTTTATGAGGAAATGACGTTGTGTGGTGTGTAATCATTAAGTGTACCAGCAAAATAGTGTACCTTAACAAATTTTTTCCACGTGTTAATTGGCGAAAGAGAAAGAAATTGGTGTTAGAAAAGTATCTTTTCTCGTAAAAAAAAATTGGCTTGAACTGTGGATTGATGCAAACACTACCGCTTCAGCTCGTGAATCAAAGTCCATCGTAGGGAAGGCCAATAGTCCTGTTAATCATGGAAGGGGAACTCTATCTACGCATGGAAAATATGAAAAAAAAACAAAGAAAAACTTTCCATTGCTTAAGTGATTTCTCTAGTCATCTAGTCATTGATATGCTACGCACCGTATGGTCGTTTGCCATTGGTCCGGCCCTTTCAAATAAATATATACATAAGTAAATAATTAAATAAAGGTGCAAATAAGTTGGTGACTGATCTTCCTCGTTTCCCACGTTGTGGGTTCATCCGCAGTTCTCTTTCACTATTCTCCACTCCACTAGTAATTCTGAAATTTGAGCACTTTTCCATGTTGGGCCCGATCCAAACCTATGTATGGCAATCAGACAGTGGATATCGATTCCATCTTTGCATCTGGATTGCGTCGAGTACGCAAGATTCTGGGAACTCAGTGTCGATGCAAAGAGCAACGTGTTTTTGCGGGAGATTCAACTAATGTAACTGTTAGATCAGTGGAGGTGAAAATTCAAGAAAAAAAAAGAATGAAATTAAATCGACTGGAAAGAAAATGCGGGAATTCCTCAGGTACAAAATTACGTTTGGGAATAAAACATATGGAAACCTTCTCGAGTTTTGCACTCAGTGATTTCTGTGCATCGGCTAGGCTTTTTACAAGGCATTTCCTGTAGTCCTTCTAGAATTACATATTTCTGTCCCGCCGACTTCTGTGATGAACTTGGAAATGAGGTGTTGCGAGAAGCTCATCAATCTATCGAGTAGGTTTCCAAAAACCCGTGAATTCTTGGCTAGATAATGCGAATCAAAGCAATGGGCGCCGTCTGCTCCCGGTGAATTTTTCCTGAGTGCGTGTTCTCTAGCCATTTCCTTAGTGCAATACAACAGAAGGGCTAACACTGAAATGAGAGCCAAGTCACCACGTCTACCGTCTGCTCATGCTAATGTTATTTTGCGATTCATCGTCTTGAAATGTCTCTAAACATAGAGTGTAAACCTCAGAGTACAAACTTGCCGCTAACTCCTCAATGATAGTTCGGCTTAAAGTTCATCCTCTTATCCTGCACTCATTCAACCCAAGGGAGGAGTTTTCACATCATCTGGCTCCAATCGTAGGTATAACTTATGGGTCGGGATGCCTTAGTGAGATTACCCGCGCTAAACGTGTTAAAAATCTCAAATTTACTCTCCACCTAACAACCATCAAAATATTTCCCGAATATGACGGTTTTTATGCCCAGCTGCTATGGATAGGAAATCACACCCATGGGTCTGCGATTACCCATCCTTCCAATGGTTAGCCATCCTTTCAATGATACATCCAGTAATTTATTTTGCTTTGTTTCTGTAATAGGGCTGCTGCAGGGTTATCGAAGAAGCTTTGCAAACCCTGCTAGTTACTCAACCCTGTTCCTTCGTCGAACGCGGCACAATAACCTTATACTACTCCAATTCGGTGGTAAGAGTCAACATGAGGAAAGAAAAAAAGAGAACTCATCACCACCTGTGTGGACGGGTTAGCGCAGGAAGCAGTACGATCGGACGGAAATAATAGCGTGTGATGTGAGTGTGGATGCGCAGACAATCAGAGTGTCGCACTCGGTTTGCCTCGAAATAATTGGCGAATCGCCGGCGCCGCTTCGTAGCGCTAGAAATGCGGCGGGACCCAGAAGAAGAATGCGGAAATAGCATGTTCCGAATAAGAGCATCGAGTAGATCCTGCCATGCACACATATTGCACACATATTGCACACATATTGCTTTGAGACTATAGTATTACCTCCTGCTGCTAGTCTTGCTAGTAGTCTCCTGTGAGTTTCTTGGTGGTAAAGCAATTTTCGCTTTCTACTAGTTCCTCCGAGCAACCAAACAGGAACAAAAAGTTTCTGCGGATGCATGTCAAAGTCATTAAAAAATTGGATGTAGAAGCCGTTCACCTCTGTTCCCCACCCTTCCGTCACAAAATTGAACTTGAAGTTTTCCCAGAGGTACGCATAAGGACGTCACATTGCATGCATTGGTATGCCTAACCTGTCCGCTCTGCTAGTTCTCGAGTTATTCAGTGATTTTGATGCGACTTAGCAGTCCTGACAAGACACTACGTTTGAAGAGAAGTGTCAAACCTAGGACAGAAGACCAGGAACTTTGCTGACTTTTACGGAGCAGTCATCACTTCTTTAGATGGGGTCACAACCAAATAAAGAAACAACAGTCTGTTCATCATTCAAGTTTTTCTCCACTCGAGAGACGGAGACGGTTTTCAAAAACCAAAAATCCTTTTAAACCATCACTGACGGGAGAATCCGCGTACATGATGGATCAAGCCGCCCGTTCAGGTGCCCCAGCGGCGAGGGATGAACGAGCGTTCAGGTACGAATAGGGGCATGCGTGTGAGCTGTCGCGTAATTTTCGAACGTTCGTCGTCGGAAGGTAATCATCGTTTATTTATTTCTTGGAGAAATGGGTTCGAGGAGAGTCGCCTAACTGAAGCGACCGGTTTATCCTCCCTCCGTCGAATCCCCTCTGAAATGAGTCATCGATGAGGCAGACGTCACCAGTCAAGGCGTTCCATTTTTCGAATTATTTGGCGTTCAAAAAAGTGGGAAGGGAGTGAGCTGACCCTTCAGATCTACGATTCACGAAACGATAACCAAGCGAACAAACGATGGCTTCCGTTACTGTTTTTGCTACAGACTACGCAATGCTAGGAGGAGCGGGACCTTAAAGTTGGTTCGATGGCATGGTTTCACTCGGTTGTGAGTTCAGTTGTGAAAAACAAACCTCTAGCACTGGATCTCAGAAAAACGTTGAAATGTTGCATGCAGCGCAATGTTTCAATAAATTGAGCCTAACGCCGTTTATCTATTCGTGAAAACTTCGATGTACTGCTTCACTGCACAGCCAGACTATGGGAACTATCATTAAGCCTGCTTTAATGGATAGGATTTAGCGATAAAATGCTGTTTACCTTCAAACTTCAAGGGATGTTAGGGGTTTTAGGACCTTAGGAATAGGAACTCTTCAGGATTTTGCAGGTAATGACGGCATCTGCCAGTGAAATTCAGTGAAATCTGTGCTTCCCTCTGACAGGCTTAAAAACAAGCATGTTCAAAAACCACACAACGAGAAGCGGCGCTAGTGACCCGATTTTCGGCGAACACGTGAATGTGAGAACGCTTTGGAAATGTACTTTTGTCCGTGCAGCGTAATGTGAGTGAATTCGAAAATGCGCCGTTCTGTGAGTTCAATGTTTTGGTAGTTCTACAAGTCATTTTTCCGGATATATCTCGGCTGAGCTTTGCTTAGAGGGTCGCTTGGTTCCTGCTAGAATCTAGGCAAATTCTAGATATCGGGGTCAGTACGATTGCCCCCGAGGGCCAACCAAGTCTTCCATGCCTTCGGAATAGGTAGATTGGCGCCAGAGAAGTGTGGTAGGATGAAACACTGACTTGACACATCGGATGCCCCGCAAATCTTTGTAAAGGACATATACGCATTCAATCCTCTACGATGCTCAGATGAAGTCGAATGCGTGGTGCATCCCATAGATAAGTGATTAACGTGGACCACTTTTTTATCTTTTATGCGAATAAATTCTGGAATATATCCACGCAATTGTCCCTTCTCGCAAAATCCCACTGCTTTCTTTTTGAATTCTATGTGAATTCGGTTAGATTCCATGTGAATCTTGCTTATTTTTCTCACCGAAGTCCTTACATTTTCCCTTGAATCTGGGATAATCTTTGATTGGTTGGCTTCTAGGAAGTCACGCCTGGGAATATTTCGAAAAGCTTAGGTAACAATTCAAGAACATTCGCAGAAAAAACTATGCAAGGGGCAGATCCCCCGCTTCTGAACTGCCGCACACCTCTGCTTTTAATTCAACGACAAGCTGAACGATTAGCCCTCATTCCGAACCGTTCAGATGACGCCAGCCATGATTGAAGGCAACCGTTCGTTCGGCCAGTTTTTCTGCCTCACCGTCTCACTTCCGGGTTCTTTAGGATGTCCGCGGATATTCTGCTTGTCAAAAAATTTGCCGGTTCATAAGTGGACTCAGTAAATTTTTTCGAAGCATTTGCTTCTGAAGCAATCGGCAGATCTTGACCAAATTTCGGGTTTCACAGTTTTATTTTCTACGAGTAGTTTTACAAGGAAAGAAAGTTGGGGTAACAATGGAGTTGGAGTGAATAAGAGAAACGCACTGCACAAATGGTCAACGCTGGTCCCAAATTGTCAACGCTTTTGGATTAGTCTTGCATTAATACAAGCATATCATCTCACTCTGGAATCCAGAACTTCAATGGATCCCTCTTATAAGTTTAGACTGGCCATGAATGTCTCATGAGGAGGGCAGTCCCAATACTAAATGCTGAATCACCCCATTGAACTGCATAGACTTCCGCTGACTTTTTCTAATCTCATGCCAACGAGCTGGCTGAAACCAGCTGTAAAGCATGCGACGGTCCGAGAATCGCAGAAGAAAATTGAACTGGCTGGTTTCTTACGCTAGAAATGACGACCGTCATTCCTCAGTGCTTTTTCTTCTCTCCTCGATTCATGGGACCGTGATGATCAGCTAATAGTATAATTCATTTATTTATTTCGTGGATCATAAAAGAAACGAAACGACTTGAAGCTTAATGGATTGCAATTCTTTCGCTTCTTCTACTACTGTGTTTAAAAACCCAGTAGTCTACAACATAATTTCTGCACGCAGAATCCTGGATTTAGAACAAAATTAATGGATAAAAGGTCTCGTCTGAGATGTTTTCTAAGCTCTGCAGATGAGAATCCCTGAGCTTCCCTCGGTTTTCTGACGTCAACTTACTCATAATTATTCATTTGATTTTCCAAAAGTGTTTGTAAAACAATACGACCACAACTGCCCGAAGCACACGTTCAACTCCTGAGAGAAATCTTTTTTAAGAAGTACTGCTCAGCAAATAAATTTCATCGCTTTGACAACGGGCAAAAAGAGGACTACGATATTCGAGTAATTTTCGAGAAGCGGGTCCTTGCTAGTGTTCCAGTGATAAGAGGCAAAGCTTCAGGGGATACAACTTGCCGCCTAATGGCCACCTCAAGTGGGAAGCATCCATGAGTCGACGACGTCATCCATCTACGAGGACGACATCTATCTAGGATTTAAACGCAGCGATTCGATGTTTTTTTTTGCGAAGTAAACGACCTTACAAGAGAAAGCGCACCGTTCACTGACTAATTCGTGCTTATCACCGCGGCAGTTTTTCTCATAGGATAGTGTATATGTACGGGGAAAACCAACATCCTTTCCCCCGGTTTTTTAAGAATGAAAATCATAACCCATAAGTGAGATTCCCAGCTGAAATTCTCCCCGTCAGACGCGTTCCGCTTGAGCTGCTCGAGATTCCGTTCGATCGCGAAAAAACTGACGAGATCTGCAAATACGGAACAGCAGTGAAATCCAAAGAGATATTTATCACCTGCCGCTACCTCCGCGGGCCAGGAAAAAATAGTGCGAATCCATGCGCAAGGGTGGATATGAATGCAAATATCCGCAGCGAGACGCTCTTCTTTTTGTTGTCGCTTTCTGGACTTTCGTGTTCTGCATAGCTTAAAAACGCCAATTAGTCGAAAAACGAAGCGACACGTGCCCTGTGATTAGGACCGTTGCGCAACTTCTTCGCAAAAATCGGGACACAACTATGCAATTCAAGTAGATCCATCACTCTTGCAGCAATGTTTGCACAACCCTTTGTTCCATGTAACAAGTAAAATTGATGTCATTGCTTGGTGGTCCGTGTTTTCACAGGCAGGAACACCGGAACAAATTTTTTCATGTAGATTGCCAATTTTTTGTTTCACTGTGGTCTTCAAGATTATATCCAGCAGGATGATTTAGGGAAATTCAGTTAGCGATGTATAAATTGTAAGAAGGACTGTACAATATAGTACAACCTAATTTGAACATTCGAATACTGTGGCCGAAACAGCCCTACAGTCCTTCTTGTCTGTCTTCCTCTTTGAAGTTGTAGTGCTCTTTCGTGACTGAACATTCGAAATTTCGATTTGTTTTGACATTCTGCTACACTGTCTAATAAGTTATTCGGTCCTGACTATAGTGAATAGGCAGGTAAAAGCCTTTGGGAACCAACATCTCGACCACTAGCCGACAACTGTGCCTTCAAGCTCGTACCCACATTAAGCTTTGGCTTTGATCGCCGCTGTCACTCAAACGTGAGGTACACTGACTTCATAAAAAATGCCAGAAAAAAGCGACCTATTAAGGACTTGTTTTCAAGCCAATTGTAAGGGAGTTCTGCTGAGAAAAACGCCTTAAGGCGAGGAATTTTTCTGCTCTCCATGAAAAATCGAAACCTCTTCAAAGCCGAAAACAAGTGAAAAAATGCCAATGATAACCCTAGCTATGTTTGCCCTTGAGTAAATATTGTAACAAGCGAGCGTTAAACAGCCGCCTGTCGCTTCTAATGATCCTTCTCTCAGCGAATAATCGTGACGGCGACTCTCGCTTTCGATGCGAGCGGCGTACTGTGGTGTAGAGCGCATACTACGCATAGGGAATGGTGATAAATTGCACTATTCTCACCCTTGCCACGGCACATCGCTGTAAAAATCCCCCGCGAGTTCCCCCACATGGACCGGTAAACCGATGTGAGAGGCGGGGCGATGCCGCGTGTATAAAACCAGCCCGAGGCCATTTCCGAGATATCGGCATGTATTCCTCCGATAGCAGCGACGAGAAGAAGCTGTGGCATGAGGCGGAGAGCCTCCGTCGCATCGCCTTCTTCGGCATTTGCATCAGGTAACTCGTACTTTATTACATTTACTCGTTACTTTCTGTGCTTTTTCCACGTTTTAAAGACTGCCTTTTGCAGTACAGTCGCCACTCTGACAGCTATTGTCGCTATTCCCTCTCTTTACAACTACATGCAGCACGTGCAGTCCTCGCTTCAGACCGAAGTTGACTTCTGCAAGCACCGAACGACTGGTCTTTTTGACCAGTACGAGCGAATGCAGAGGGTGAAGGGAGTGCGAGGAGGAATCGTGAAGCGTCAAGCCGGATACGACTCCGGAGATGCTGGAGTTCAAGCGGACGCCCCACAGCAAGCAGGCACCTGCTGCAGCTGCAAGTCCGGTCTTGCTGGACCTCCTGGACCTCCTGGACTTGATGGACCCGATGGAAAAGATGGTCAGCCTGGAGCCAACGGAGAGCCTGGTGCTGATGCTGCCCCAGATGCGGTGCCAACTGCTGACGATTTCTGCTTCGACTGTCCAGCTGGACCACCCGGACCTCCTGGCAACCCAGGACCAAAGGGACCTAATGGAAACCCAGGAGCTGATGGACAACCAGGACCCGATGGCCAGCCAGGACAACCTGGTGCCCCTGGACCACAAGGACCCCCCGGAGCCGATGGACAACCCGGACAGCCTGGAGAGCAGGGACCACCAGGAGTTGTCGAGGAAGTACCAGTTCCCGATGGACCAGCTGGACCCCCCGGACCTCCAGGACCACCAGGACCAGACGGCCAACCAGGTGCTCCCGGCCAGCCTGGACAAGACGGACCCCAAGGACCACCCGGAGACCCAGGAAGAGACGGAGCCCCCGGGAACCCTGGAGCTCCTGGCGAGCAAGGGCCACTTGGAGAGACCGGAGCTGGAGGTGGTTGCGACCACTGCCCGCCTCCCCGTACTGCACCTGGGTATTAAATCCAACGTTGCCAGTGCTTTCATGTATATTGCTGTTATTCTCACGACCTCATGACTTGTAAACATATAAAGATTTTACATTTTCATCGAAATGCAACGACATATTCACATTCGTTTAAAAAATTAACTTGAAGATGTTGGCTTCCGCAGTGATTTCAACTTCATTAAAAGCTAATTTTTCCTTTAGGTAGAGGAACATCTAAATCGATAGACTTTGAAGTGGATCGGACTGCGATTACCATCGAATCGCCTAGAGCAAAGAGGTTTTAGCCAGCAATCGTTAGCTAGAATCATCAAGTGCATGTAAAACGCCCCAATGTCCGATCTTCCTCTCAGATCGTCCAATAAGAAGGACATAATAGCACTTTTAGTGCAGCGAAATGTTCCACACGAACCGGACTACCCACTAGGCCAGCTGCCAGTTCGTTAGAGACCTTAAACTGTTTCTCCAACCGGTAACGGGTTATCTATCCAATGGCTAGCGATGTTTTGATACACAATATCCAGAAGGGATGCTGGATGGGAAATCGAATTTCGCGCATAAGTGACTAGTTGATAGTACAAACCGACTAAGCTCGCTTGCTTTGCAAAACGCTAGTTTTGTCGTCGAAAATAGCTGTCATTAATGTAGAAAAAAAAAGAAATTAGCCGACATTCACTTTATTCACAAAAGGAGTGCGCTACACCTAGAAACGCTTTGTTGAAGTAGCTTTCGATGACGGACGCACCCGGAACAGCCCATCGATTTTTCCTCTGTGTGATGCCCTGCTCGGGAATCAGTAAGATCAGATCAAGCAGTTTAAATATTAGCGAGCTTAAAAGCAGAAAACCAAACTGATGGAGGAACAGTCCTCCCAGCTAACATCGTGGTATGTTATTGCATTCCAAAGAGACGAAATGCTGACAAATATGCTAACTTTGTTGGGAAGCTTATCCTGGTGCCGTATTGCTCTATGCGCCATAAAGAGATCAAAATTTCAGACCAGTAATCCGTTTCACCCCTTCGTCTCCCCCTCTTCCTTCCCATCCTCTCACACCCTCTTAATAATTGCACATACTTCTTCAAAATATTCATTCAAAAAACCATACGCTGTTGAAATCATAAAAAATAGGAAGGGACAGGACTCAACTCGTGCATAACACCGTTATATGTAATTACGCATATGTCACTTATATTTAAGTATGTGTTACATGAATATGTTCCGTTATTTTTATAGATCAGCTGGGGATGAAGCGTACGAATCCCCTTCCTCACGTAGATATAGGCAATAAGGATCATCAAAGAGGCCTAGGTTAAGTACTTATATGAATACCAGCAATGTAGAAAGAAAAAAACTTCAAAACAACCTTGGAACCTCGTAAAAACCTTGGAAACAGACCTTGAAAAAACTCAAAGTTGGGTAATTGAACCAAATTAAATTTATTTGTTCGTTTGGAGCACGTGCATAGCACATGATGGAAATTAGAAGGAAAGAGTACAACAGTAACGCAATAGTGTAACAACACTTCCAAAAAAACACCAACGCAAATAGGGAACAAGGGATTACCATTGTCTCAACTGACGGCACACACTATGTAAATTCCTGAATCATTTGAAGAGCACATTCTTTTATATAACTAATCCACTACTTATAGTGGTGACAAAGATACTTTTATGTAAGTGTAATTGGTTCAGCAGCGAAGGCACTTTTGTAAGGAATGGTGGAGGAAGGGAGGGGGCTAGCGCATCTACACAACTCTTCCAAACTGCTTTTTCAACATTTAATGTCGAAATATTGTAGCGCTGGTCACATTTTGTTTACAAACTCGTAGCCGATACTGGGCGGAGGCAAGAGATCATAAGAAATCCATCCTTTCGTTCTTCCTCAGTCTTTCGCAGTTCCCAAACCACCCGCCACTTTTCTGATATCATACAAAAATTTAGTTCTTTTTTCATAGAAAATACGGCTGGGGCGTTAGCGAGGTCTTGCTAGGATGACTCACAGTTCTGTTCTCTAGGCGGAACGTTGACAATGATAGTTTTCTTAGAACACTTCTCTTTCCTCCTCTCTTTTCTTCCGTAGCACTGTTTACTGCTAGTTTTGCTCATTTCCTTTGTTCCTATAAAACTGTTCTGAATGTGGTACTCACACGTGGAGTATTAAGTAAATAAATAAATAGATAAATAAATGAATAAATAAGTAAATAAATAAATAAATAAATCATATGGGAATGTCGCTGCTCATTCGTTATATCGTCCTGCTAATGAAGCGTCCGAATCGTGTAATGATGAGCTGGCTTAATGGCGCAATGATGTGTCGTTCCAGAATGTTGTCCATTGCTTCTGGCAGCTCTGTCACATCGCTTATGATCCCCTTCAGTGAACCTTTATGGCAATGGGGCAGGCACATTAACAGCGAAAGAGATTCGGAACGAGTTGATTTCCTCACCGCAGGCTCTACCATAGTTGGGGCGAAGGCTGGTTACCACCACGCTGTAATCACTAGGAGATTTTCTTCTTCTGAAAAATATCCAATCAATGAGCACCAGGACAGCCTACAGTTGTTATTCTATGCTGCCGCCACTGTTTTGTCAGTTAGCGATTCCACACTTTAAGGGTAGAGACAATCTCACATTTTCAGTACTTTATTCTCCTTTATTCCCTTTTGCGATTTGACTGGAATGAAGCTGGTTTCCTTGAGTCCTACCATGGAATGTAGCGAATGCTAATGAACTAAGGACTTGCGTCATCCAATCACTTATAACGAAATGGGAACGATCAGAATAAGTTTGTTACACTGATCCCGAATCGCTTTTTCCCTTACGCTGCGGTCTTCTTTACGAATGCTAAGATGCACCATCCCAGCTTATTCAACACGACCGAATTAGCCTTGCGAGGTTTCTTCCGCTGAAATTTCTCGTGAGCCTATCTGAATGTAAGCACGTTTTCGAGGTTTTGATCAATTCGAGTTAATTGATTAGTTCAAATCAGTTTTTGCGGCTATTCCCTAGAAGAGTGCAGCTTCTAACCCATGTCTGGTCGTGCTAAACAGAATCGTGCCTCGATGCCTCCTGATAGGGAAGGACACCGCAGAGATGCAAGGCTTACCAGGGACTACCTTCGGAAATCCTCTTATATAAATCATGGTAGTGCAACAAAATTTTCTAGGGCGCAGGCGTAGGCGGGACTAGCACGTGATCGCATGCGCTTGCCGTGAGGCTCAGTTACACACTGTGCCTCGCGAGGAGGCGAAGCTGATGGAGCATTCGGCCGATGTTTCGTCATGTGCATAGAAGCAGCGGAAGTCGGGGCATTCGGGATTTCGCGGTGGGACCAGCGTTTGGCGTCTCGAGCCCTCCAGGTGAGATAGTCTTTGCAACGATTCCACTCTGCATAGCAGCAATGTACGGAGCAGAGTAGCCCCTCCGCTGGAGTTTTGCCATCCACTCCACTTTATTTGAAAGCGCTGAACAGTAGCTATCTCGAAAGGGTGCGTGCTTGACGTGGAGGCCGTAGCGATTGCATTCACTCGGTTTCCTCGCGTGGGATATGCTCTTTGAGCACTCCTCATTGAGGTCGCATGCTTGAGGGTCCATGTTTTTTTAAG